>NW_026466474.1:27500-33476 GCF_026875155.1 Cherax quadricarinatus
TAAACTGAGTTTGGTTCCAGCTCCACTACGTCATTTTCTAGGTATTCCACTGCCTTACAACTCTATGGACTGGAAGAATACTTCCTAATATCTCTCTGACTCATTTGTGTCTTCAATTCCAATTGTTGCTCTTGTTTCTGTGTCCCTCCTGGAACATCCTGTCTTTGTCCACCTTGTCTATTCCACGCAGTATTTTATATGTCGTTAATCATGCTTCCCCTGACCCTCCTGTCCTCCCAGTGTCGTCAGGCCGATTTCCCTTAATTCTTTCTTCATAGGACATTTTCCCGTTAGCTCTGGAACTAACTTGTCGCAAACTTTGTACTTTCTCTAGTTTCTTGACGGTATGCTTTATCAAGTGCGGGTTCCAACAAAAGTGCTGCGTACTCCAGTATGGGCCTGACATACCACGGTGTACAGGTGTCTTGAACGATTCCTTACTAAGTATCGGAATGCTGTTCTCAGGTTTGCAGGGCCCATATGCTGCAAGCAGTTTATCTGATTGATGTGTGCTGCGGAGACATGCTCGGTGTATACTCACCCCAAGATCTTTCTCCTTGAGTGAGGTTTGCAGTCTTTGGCCACATAGGCCTTTTACTCTGTCTGTCGGTCTTCTGTGCCCTTCCCTATCTTCATGACTTTGCATTTTGGCAGGATTAAATTCCGAGAAGCCATTTGCGGACAGGTGTCCCAGTCTGTCCAGGTATCTTTGAAGTAGCTGGTCCTCATCCATTAAATTCTCCTCAGAACTTCACATCATCTGCAACAGGGACACTTCTGAGTCTAACCCTTCCTTCATGTCGTTAATATACCAAAAATAGCACTGGTCCTAGGACCAACCCTTGTGGGACCCGCTCGTCACAGGTGCCACTGTGATAATTCATTACGTACCTGACTCGTTGTTGCCTCCCTGTAGGTATTCTCTGATCCATTGCAGTGCCTTCCTGTTTATATGGCTGATGCTCTAGCTTCTGCACTAATCTCTTGTGAGGAACTGTGTCAAAGCCTTCTTGCAGTCCAGAAGATGCATCTAACCCACCCTCTCTTCGTGTCTTACTTCTGTTAATTTTATCATAAAACTCCAGAAGCGTATGTGACACAGGATTTGCTTCGTGAATCCGTGCTGGTTGGCATTTATACTCTTGTTCAGTCCAGGTGCTCCACCACTTTCCTCCTGATAATCTTCTCCTTAATTTTGCAGACTATACACGTCAATGACACAGAGTCTATAGTTTAGTTCTCTTTTCTTTCTCCTTTTTTAAATAATGGGGACTAACATATGCCGTCTTCCATACCTCAGGTAGTTGCCCAGTTTCCAGGGGACGTGTTGAAAGGATTGTGGGTAAGTGGCACGCCACATCTCTGCCCCCTCTCTAAGGACCCACGGAGAGATGTGTCAGGTCCCATTTGCCTTTGAGTATCGATGTCCCTTAGCAGTTCTTCACTCCTCTCATCTGTATGTATGTCGCTCCAACACTTGTTGTGTATTCCTGTGGTGTCCCCATTGTCTGTTCCCCCCAGAGTCTTCTGTCTCTCATGTAATTACTTCCTTAAAATCTCGTGTTGAGCTCCTCACATACCTTCTTGAGTTTTTTGTGAGTTCTCCACCTCTTTCCTCAGCCTTATCACCTGGTCTTGACTGTTGTCTTCCTCTAATGTGGCTATACAGCAGTTTCTATCAGATTTGCTTTCGATGCTATGTCGTTTTCATTACTGTCGCTGGCCTCCCTCCTTATCTGTGCATATCGTTTCTGGCTCTTCTATAATCTCTTGCTTTTCCTGGGTCCATATGCCTCCTGTCACCTTGTCCATTCTCTGTGAACTTTGTTTTGCCTCCCTACACCTTCGGGTAAACAAAGGACTCGTTTTGGTCTTCTTATTATTTCTGTTTCCTTGGAACAAAACTTTCCTCTGCCTCCTTGCATTGTTGCACTATTCCATCATCTCGTTTAACTGATTTCCTACCATTTCTCTGTCCCACTGAACCTCCTTGCGGAAGTTTCTTCATACTGTGTAGACCCCCCTTTTATAGTTTGGCCTGTCCCCTTCAGTTCCTGTTACCTTCTCACTTGTAACTCTACCTATATTAATCAAAACTCAGAACCACGTGATCGCTAGCTCCAAGGAGGGCCTCTCGTAAGTGATGTCTTCAATGTCTGAAACTGCTAGCGGTGAACACAAGATCCAGTTTGCTGGCTCATCCTCCTCTCTCTCTTGGGTTGTGTCCATGACATGTTGATGCATGAGGCTTTTCAAGTACACATCCATCATTCTGGTCTCCATGTTTCGGGACCCCCTTGGGCTCCAGGTTTTCCCAGTCGACTCTCCCTGCAGTCTGAAATCGCCCATTACCCAGTAAACTTTGCTCTGCTCGAGTGAAGCTTTCTTGCCACCTCAGCAGTGTGGTCCACCATCAACCTGTTGTTTCTTCGTACTCTCTCTGGCCTCCTGCCAGTTTCTGTGGTGGGTTATACATAACTCCATGACTACTTTATGTTATCCGGGACTGAATTGTACCTACAATGTAGTCTTTCTCCAATCATGTCCATGCCTTCCCTTTCCTCAAATCCCATCGGTGTTTTATGAGCAGTGCAACCTCCTCCCCTCTACTCCTTCTATCTTTCCTCCCAGGATTGAAATCCGTTGGGAAGATTGTGTCTGTTATTGTTCTCAGCGAGTTTTGTATCTATGACTGGCTATGATGTCTGGGGATTTTTTCACTGATTCTTTCGGTCCACTCTCCATGTTTTATTCTTTAATTCCATCGCGTTGTGTACCAAACTTTCAGGTTCTTTTTATAATTGTGTAGGGGGAGCGTGAGCCTTGGTGTGGGCCTATATGGGCTGTGGTGTTGGTGGGGTTTGTGATGATGGGGGTGGGGGTTCTCAGAATGCCCATAAAGGACAGCTTTTGGGGTGAGGTTTTTTATATGGGGTGGTGGGCAGAAGGGAACAGTGAGTGGTTGTAGTAAAGGTTGCTCAGTTGCGTGGGAATGTCGTGGTTGGAGTCTTTTGGTGGGAGATTATGTGGGGTGTGTTTGCCCTTCCTCCTGTGTCTGGGTCCTGCTCATTTTCGTCATTGCCTCTCGTTCCTCCTTGCGTCTCTGTACCCTCTCTTTCAGTGTAGTCCTTTCTTCTTGTGTTCTGTCGCGGTCGAGGTATACTCTCTGGTACCCCTCTTTGTCCCTCAGTCTTGCTTTCTCTTGCAGAATCCTGGTTCGAACTGATTCTTCCTTGAAAGTTACTCTGACAGGCCGTATCCTTCCACTCGCAAACCACCCAATTCTCTGAAAATTTGTCACCTGGGTCATATCGCCCTCACCTATTGTTTTCATGATGCCTTCAATCATTTTTTTCTCCTCCTGTTTTATTTCTTCAAAGTTGTCCCCCTTGGCTTCTTGGAGCCCGTACACAAAAACTGACCTCGCCCTTTCCTCCTCCCACTGAGTCTCCATCTGCTTCCTCTGAGGCATTTTATTTCCTTCCATTGACATGTTCTTGCCTTCAGTCCCTGTCATATCTGAAACTTCTATTCTCAGTGAACTGTCTTTCCTGACCAGCTGTCCCTTGCTACTGCAGTTGGCTGTTAGAATCTCTGCATATAGCATACCTTCATTGTCTTCGGACCTGTCATTTGATCTTAGTGTGCTCATCGTCTTTTCCCTGGCCCCACGTGGGTCTGATAGGGCCTTCGTGTACGGCATGTCTCCGTTGTTGCTTACCGTCCCCTTGTCTGCGCCTGACTTTGAATTTCCTGATGTCACATCTGAATTGTCATTTGTCTCTCTAATCTGTTTCAGGCTTTGCAGTTTCTCTTCTAAGCACTGTATCCTAGCTTCTGCTGCTAAGACCTGTACTTCCCACTTCCTGCACTCTTCAGCTATCCGCTCCTCCATTTTCTTACCAAGCTCTACTATCTTCCTTCCCCACTCTTCCTCCCTTTTTTGGAGCTCTAACTCCCAGTCTTTCCTCCCTGGTTCGTCTACCAGATCTCTGGTTTTCCGTCCTCTAGGGCCACCCATTTTTTTTTTTTTTTTTTTTTTTACCACAGACAGAAGGCTAGAGGAGGGAGAGGGTGTGAGGGGAGAGAGAAAGGGTAGAAAGAGGGAGAGAGAGGAGAGAGAAAGGGTAGAAAGAGGGAGAGAGAGGAGAGAGTATGGGGTGAGGGATAAGACCAAGGGGGAGAGAGAGAGAAATGTGAGGGGGAGAGAAAGGGTAGAGAGAGGGAGAAAGAGAGGGAGGAGGAGAGAAGAGAGAGAGAGAGGGAGAAAGGAGGGGAGGGAAAAGGCTATGAGAGAGAGAAATGGAGAGATGGAGAGAGAAGCCTATAGAGAGAGAGGAGGGTGAGAGATAGGGTTATGGGAGTGAGGGAGAGAGAGAGAGAGAGAGAGAGAAGAGAGAGAAGAGAGAGGAGAAGAGAGAGAGAGAGGAGAGGGAAGAGAGAGGAGAGAGAGAGAGAGAAGAGGAGGAGAGGGAGAGAAGATAGGAGAGAGAGGGAGAGCAAGAGAGGGAGAGAGAGAAGGTGGGAGAGAGGGAAAGGAGTGGGGGGGGAGAGGAGAAGAGAGTAGAATCGGAAGGAATCAGCTTGAGGTGACGCGAGAGAAAGTAGTGAGGTGAGGGAGTGGCGGAGGGGAAGGTCCTGTGGGCGAAGGTTGTGTGGTGACAGCGCATTCAGTAGTGTGTGACTCACTCAGTTGGGTTTCAGGGTCGGACCAGACAATACACTGGCCGAGTGTATGTGTGTGCGCGGTGTGTGATAGACTCAGTTTTTAAGTCACCGAGAAATTACAATTCAAGTGTATCCTAATACTATACGATACCATTAACATGAGAGTAATTCTATAAGTTATAATACTACGTGTTTAACAGCATTTTCACCCAGTATGTACTAGCCTTTTACTACGATGTGTACAATACTTGCTGTCTAGATTGACATATCTTTGTTCCGAAAACATTTTCTACGAGACTGTTGTCAGGGCAGTAGTCCATAGCCGACTTAATCCTCCTGCCTATTCCTTGCTCCTACAAATTTTATCTTCCTACTACTGCTAGGGTGTTGTGTGTATGATAATCCTCTGGAGCAGGGTTTGTGATAGCCAGCCACCAGTGATCGAGGGCCGGCTCTACCACTCAAAAACTTCCCGCCAACCACAAACAGGTGATTTGTACGTTACTCCTCAGAGGGGACGTCCATCCAGATGCCTGATGTACGATGCTCGCTGTACGATGCTCGCTGTACGATGACTCGTGCACCTCGCCCTTCCGCCGCTGACTTCTTCAGCTATTCTTTCTCGTTGCCCTTTTGAGTCCTCATTTACCACACTTATCACTTGTATACTGCTACTTTTATAATTTACACTTCACTTTTGGTAAGTACACTTCTTATTTTGATGACACCCAACCTGTTATGGCGCGCTACTCCTCAGGCCTACTGCTGCCACCACCTCTGCTTATATATATTTATGTATATATGTATATATATTATATATATATATTATATATATATATATATATATATATATATATATATATATATAATATATATATCATATATATATATATAATATATATCCCCTTTCTGGCTAGCTTGTTCACGCTGTGTGCTACATCACAGTTTGTCGTTAGCCACCTCTCTTAATTCTATTTGATCTTTCTCTTTAGTCACTCGCTTTGTACTTTGTATATGTGTAACAATGTGGCAACAGTGCCAACTAGGCCTCACGAACTGGCACTTTGAAATTTTGTTGTATAATTTCAGGCTTTCTCTCGCCTTTACTTTATTTATTTTTGCTAATACTTTGGTTATCACTTGTAGGGTTGTTCACTGACGTTGTCACTAACACTGGTTGCTTCTAGCTGCTAAAACACGCCCTAAAAGCACTAAGATTCTCGGCCTGGTTTTGACCACTACACTAGGCGTGTGTGTGTGTGTGTGTGTTGTGTATGTGTGTGTGTGTGTTGTGTGTGTGTGTGTGTG
>NW_026466475.1:0-11894 GCF_026875155.1 Cherax quadricarinatus
GTGATTTGTACGTTAGGTCAGAGGGGATGTCCATCCAGACCCTGTTGTACGATGCCACTGTACATGCTTGCTGTACGATGACTCGTGCACCTCGCCCTTCCGCCGCTGGCTTCTTCTCTATTCTTATCTCGTTGCCCTTTTGAGTCCTCATTTACCACACTTATCACTTGTATACTGCTACTTTTATAATTTACACTTCACTTTGGGTAAGTACACTACTTATTTGTGGTGACACCCAGCCTGTTATGGCGGCGCTACTCCCTCAGGCCTACTGCTGCCACCACCTCTGCTTATATATATTTATGTATATGTATGTATATATATATATATATATCCCCTTTCTGGCTAGCTTGTTCACGCTGTGTGCTACATCACATTTTGTCGTTAGCCACCCTCTCTTAATTCTATTTTGTCTTTTCTCTTTAGTCACTCGCTTTGTACTTTGTATATGTGTAACAATGTGGCAACAGGTGCCAACTAGGCCTCAACGAACTGGCACTTTGAAATTTTGTTGTATAATTTCAGGCTTTCTCTCACCTTTACTTTATTTATTTTTGCTAATACGTTGGTTATCACTTGTAGGGTTGTTCACTGACGTTGTCACTAACACTGGTTGCTTCTAGCTGCTAAAACACGCCCTAAAAGCACTAAGATTCTCGGAGCCTGGCGCTTGTGACCCACTACACTGTCCCCACTGTATGTGTGTATGTGTGTGTGTGTGTGTGTGTGTGTGTGTGTGTGTGTGTGTGTGCTTGTGTGTATATGTGTTTGTACACTCGTGTGGATGTGTCTGTGTGTGTGTGTGAGGGAAAAGTTCAACAGATAGGAGTAGCGAGCAAATATATGGTTATGATAGTTTGATTGCTAATCTGCTTGTTAAGGTAGGGTCTGTGTCTAGCTCCGGCTATCCCCCCCTTTTTCTCCACCCAGAAAGGTGATGTTTGGGGCTCCAAACAAATGGATAATCACTTGACTCAGCTCCCAGCACAACTGTAAGTAAAAGCCTCTGCTCCTATTTTAATGGATATATAGGTTAAAAGCTTCACTTTTAACCTATTTTGAAACTTAGTTCATACTAACTTGATTTTCATGTTTTGCTTTTAAATCCTCACCATTCTTTTAAGTACCTTACACTTATCATGGAGAGTGATTTATCGAGCAGTGGTTAACTTTTGTCTCTTTCTAGCTTGAAATGTCAGCTTTGGTCATCTGGCAACTACAAAAACAGTGCTGAAGGAGACCAACAAGAACACAGAGGGGACAAAATAATAATGAAGGACAAAGAAGCCTCTATCACGAGCCTTTTCCATCCTATGGAGAGGGAGCATGGACACTGGGGTCGTCCCTCAGTTACTAAAAACAACAGACATAGCCCCACTCCACAAAGGGGGCAGTAAAGCAACAGCAAAGAACTACAGACCGATAGCACTAACGTCCCATATCATAAAAGTCTTTGAAAGGGTCCTAAGAAGCAAGATCACCACCCATCTAGAAACCCATCAGTTACACAACCCAGGGCAACATGGGTTTAGAACAGGTCGCTCCTGTCTGTCTCAACTATTGGATCACTACGACAAGGTCCTAGATGCACTAGAAGACAAAAAGAATGCAGATGTAATATATACGGACTTTGCAAAAGCCTTCGACAAGTGTGACCATGGCGTAATAGCGCACAAAATGCGTGCTAAAGGAATAACAGGAAAAGTCGGTCAATGGATCTGTAATTTCCTCACTAACAGAACACAGAGAGTAGTCGTCAACAGAGTAAAGTCCGAGGCAGCTACGGTGAAAGCTCTGTTCCACAAGGCACAGTACTCGCTCCCATCTTGTTCCTCATCCTCATATCCGACATAGACAAGGATGTCAGCCACAGCACCGTGTCTTCCTTTGCAGATGACACCCGAATCTGCATGACAGTGTCTTCCATTGCAACACTGCAAGGCTCCAGGCGGACATCAACCAAATCTTTCAGTGGGCTGCAGAAAACAATATGAAGTTCAACGATGAGAAATTTCAATTACTCAGATATGGTAAACATGAGGAAATTAAATCTTCATCAGAGTACAAAACAAATTCTGGCCACAAAATAGAGCGAAACACCAACGTCAAAGACCTGGAAGTGATCATGTAGGAGGATCTCACCTTCAAGGACCATAACATTGTATCAATCGCATCTGCTAGAAAAATGACAGGATGGATAATGAGAACCTTCAAAACTAGGGAGGCCAAGCCCATGATGACACTCTTCTGGTCACTTGTTCTATCTAGGCTGAAATATTGCTGCACACTTACAGCACCTTTCAAGGCAGGTGAAATTGCTGACCTAGAAAATGTACAGAGAACCTTCACGGCGCGCATAACGGAGATAAAACACCTCAATTACTGGGAGCGCTTGAGGTTCCTAAACCTGTATTCCCTGGAACGCAGGCGGGAGAGATACATGATTATATACACCTGGAAAATCCTAGAGGGACTAGTACCGAACTTGCACACGAAAATCACTCACTACGAAAGCAAAAGACTTGGCAGACGATGCAACATCCCCCCAATGAAAAGCAGGGGTGTCACTAGCACGTTAAGAGACTATACAATAAGTGTCAGGGGCCCGAGACTGTTCAACTGCCTCCCAGCATACATAAGGGGGATTACCAACTGACCCCTGGCAGTCTTCAAGCTGGCACTGGACAAGCACCTAAAGTCGGTTCCTGACCAGCCAGGCTGTGGCTCGTACGTTGGTTTGCGTGCAGCCAGCAGTAACTGCCTGGTTGATCAGGTTCTGATCCACCAGGAGGCCTGGTCACAGACCGGGCCGCGGGGGCGTTGACCCCAGAACTCTCTCCAGGTAAACTCCAGGTAAATACCCAAGGCTGAAGAAAGAAAACCCAAATGAGAGAGAGGAAAGGAAGGGGATGAGGGAGGAAAGTTGTGTATAAGGGAGGATTCGACCAAACGGCGACTGTGAAAGTTAGACTTAGGGCAGACAGTTTTAGCAGAAGACTAGTCAATAAGATGACTTTGATCTCTGATATGACAGAAAAGAGCATTGAAGGTGTCGGCAAACCTAACACTACTTTTGTGCTCTCTAAGACTGTCAGAAAGAGATCGGCCAGTTTCTTCAAAGTACTGAAGAGGATAGAGGGAAAAAGAAATAGAGTAGACACCTCTATAGTTGCTCCTGGTGTCTATTCTATTTCTTGTTCCTCCTGTCCTCTTCAGTACTTTGGAGAAATTGGTCAATCTCTGGTCTTATACCCCTTAAAGAATATCTTATCATTTCACGTACACTTTTAAATTACACCAAAGTGGTTGGGCCACTTACCTTTTATATCCTACCTCTCTCCCCCCTCCCACCCTTTTCCAAAATTTCTATCCTTACCCATCCTTCTTCCTTACCCATCTCACCAAAGCTCTGGTCTGGACAAGAAACAAGAAACAAGGTCAATCTCTTTCTGACAGACTTAGAGGGCACAAAAGTAGCGTTAGGTTTGTCGACACCTTCAATGCTCTTTTCTGTCATGTCAGAGGTCACAGTCATCCTATTGACTGATCTTCTACTAAAACTGTCTACCCCATTTCTAATTTTCACAGTTGCTGTATGGTTGAATCCTCCCTTATACACAACTTTCCTTGTATGAATCTTAGTCCTGGCTTTGTCTCGGTAGATGCCTTCCTTTCCTCTTACATCGTAAAATTCTCCACACTTCAGAACACCCGTGACTTAACCTGATTCTTTTTTCCCTTCTCCCTCTTCCTCTTCCTCTTTCTCCTTTAGGTTTTCTTTCTTCTGCCTTGGGTATTTGACCAACACCACAACTACTACTACTACCTCCACTCACTTACACTTCCTCTCTTGTTCCCGTCCCTGTCTGTCGGCCTATATATACTCCCTTCTTCTCTCCTTTTGTTAGTTTGACTTTGTAAATGCTCCAAGTCGGACCGAAACGTCGTCGTAAGCTCCTCTCTTATATGTGCGGGTTATTTGTGTAACATCCTTCCACTTTGGAAGATGATTTATCACGTTGACCCTGATCTAAACCTCCATAATCTGACACCCAATTAAAACCTATTGGAAAGTAACTGCCTTTATTACACAGCATCCCAAGCCATGGCGTAATAGCGCACAAAATGCGTGCTAAAGGAATAACAGGAAAAGTCGGTCGATGGATCTATAATTTCCTCACTAACAGAACACAGAGAGTAGTCGTCAACAGAGTAAAGTCCGAGGCAGCTACGGTGAAAAGCTCTGTTCCACAAGGCATAGTACTAGCTCCCATCTTGTTCCTCATCCTCATATCCGACATAGACAAGGATGTCAGCCACAGCACCGTGTCTTCCTTTGCAGATGACACCCGAATCTGCATGACAGTCTCTTCCATTGCAGACACTGCAAGGCTCCAGGGGGACATCAACCAAATCTTTCAGTGGGCTGCGGAAAACAATATGAAGTTCAACGATGAAAAATTTCAATTACTCAGATATGGTAAACATGAGGAAATTAAATCTTCATCAGAGTACAAAACAAATTCTGGCCACAAAATAGAGCGAAACACCAACGTCAAAGACCTGGGAGTGATTATGTCGGAGGATCTCACCTTCAAGGACCATAACATTGTATCAATCGCATCTGCTAGAAAAATGACAGGATGATAATGAGAACCTTCAAACTAGGGAGGCCAAGCCCATGATGACACTCTTCAGGTCACTTGTTCTATCTAGGCTGGAATATTGCTGCACTCTAACAGCACCTTTCAAGGCAGGTGAAATTGCCGACCTAGAAAATGTACAGAGAACTTTCACGGCGCGCATAACGGAGATAAAACACCTCAATTACAGGGAGCGCTTGAGGTTTCTAAACCTGTATTCCCTGGAACGCAGGAGGGAGAGATACATGATTATATACACCTGGAAAATCCTAGAGGGACTAGTACCGAACTTGCACACAAAAATCACTCACTACGAAAGCAAAAGACTTGGCAGACGATGCACCATCCCCCAATGAAAAGCAGGGTGTCACTAGCACGTTAAGAGACTATACAATAAGTGTCAGGGGCCCGAGACTGTTCAACTGCCTCCCAGCACACATAAGGGGGATTACCAACAGACCCCTGGCAGTCTTCAAGCTGGCACTGGACAAGCACCTAAAGTCAGTTCCTGATCAGCCGGGCTGTGGCTCGTACGTTGGTTTGCGTGCAGCCAGCAGCAACAGCCTGGTTGATCAGGGGCTGATCCACCAGGAGGCCTGGTCACAGACCGGGCCGCGGGGGCGTTGACCCCCGAAACTCTCTCCAGGTAAACTCCAGGTAACTCCAGCACTATCCTAAACAATGCTAAAAGTCTATCAGTGCTTAACTACAACATCAGGTCCTTAAGCAAACACTACGACGACCTCCTGGCATTCCTTGAATCACTAAAGACACCCTTCTCCTGCATTATTCTTACAGAGACCTGGCTTAAGCAGGACACAATAGATATCTACCCTCTACCATGATACACAGCAATCCACAACTGCAGACCATACCAAGTGGGGGTGGTATTGCAATCTATTACTCTAACCAATTATCTTGTATTAGCACCACTTGCTTTAGTGATGAATATGGGGAATACATTTTTGCTAATTTTACTGTACAAAACCTTAAGACGCTTATAACAATCGGTGCCATTTACTGGATACCCCACACAAACATCCCAAATTTCAGTGAGAAATTAAAGGCACTAATAAACAGACAAATGAATAAGCACCACCTTCTCATAGCTGGATACTTCAACATCAACCTTGACCTACTAGATGATCAGCCTGTAACTGATTTCATCAACAATATGAACAACACACTTCTCATACCAACAATAACTAAACCAACCAGGCTCACTGAGACAAGTGTAACCATCATAGACCACATATAGACCAATATACTAGCCCCCTTTAAATCAGGGATAATCACAGAAAGCACTACAGACCACTACCCTACCTTCCTATTGACAAACATAAGTAAACCACCACTGGAATACAACAAAGTTTCATTTAGACTCCATGACGAGGCCTCAATAAGGAAGTTCACAACTGACCTAGAGACTGTTGACTGGCCTACAGAATTCTCCAAGGCCAATGGTATTGATGACTGGACAGACATTTTTCTTAACAAATTACTTAGACTATACAAGAAACATTGTCCTATAAAAATGAAACAGATCACAAACAAACGGCTTGGTTGCCCATGGCTAACCAGCACCATTCTGAAATCCATTGATAAGAAACACCAATATGAAAAGTAATATAGACATGGCTTAATACACAAAGATATTCTTAAACACTATTCATCAGTTCTCACCAAAGTAATAAAGAAAGCCAAACAACTATACTACTCCAGTAGATTCACTGACACAAGAGGAGATATAAAAAAGACCTGGAAAGCACTCTCTCAGATTCTAGGGACCCACAAACTGAAAAAAAACAAGAATATTGCCCTAACTTAACCTAATGAAACACCACTGCATCCCACTGACACAGCTAACAAGATAAACGACTTCTTCTCAACCATAGGATCTATCTCGCCAATAAAATCCCACGTACCAATGCCCATGCCGGGGACTACCTAGATGGGAATTTCCCAAATTCCTTCTATCTTGCACCAACTGAGTCCATGGAAGTCACCGAGATTATAAAGTCACTTAAAAATAGCTCAGGGAATCTGTCTCATGTCCCACCGTTATTGTACAAGCGAGCTGCCCATGTCCTTTCGCATGATATTTCATTACTTTTTAACAAGTCACTAGAAACTAGCACCTTCCCGAAACTACTCAAGACAGCAAGGTTACACCAATACATAAAGGTGCTGACTCTACAGATTTAAACAACTATAGCCAATATCAAACTTACCATTGCTATCCAAAATCTTTGAGAAACTCGTGCACAGAGACTATATTCATTTATAACGCACAAAACATACTCAACCCCTGCCAATCTGGATTCAGGAAAAATAAAAGCACTAATGATGCAATCATAAAAATGCTAGATCTGCTTTACAGAGCATTGGAAAATAAGGAATATCCACTAGGAATTTTTATTGGCCTAAGAAAAGCTTTTGACACAGTAGACCACGGCATCCTACTCCACAAACTTGACCATTACGGTATAAGAGGCCATGTGCTTGCATATTTCAAATCTTACCTTACTAATAGGTATCAGTATGTCACCATTAAAGACACAGCATCAACAACACGGCCACTTGATACTGGAGTTCCCCAGGAAAGTGTCCTTGGTCCCCTGCTCTTCTCATATACATCATGATCTTCCAAACGTATCCCAACACCTGAACCCCATTCTCTTTGCTGACAACACGACTTATGTCATCTCTCACCTAATCTTACCACCCTCACAACGCCATTGTTAACGAGGAGCTGATCAAAATATCGACTTGGATGACAGCCAATAAACTTACGCTTAACACTGACAAAACCTACTATATTATGTTTGGTGACAGCTGTGTCAGCATGCCCGTGTCAGCGTGCCTCGTTGTGCTCCGGGTTTTCTCGTGTTTTCACGGTCGCTCTTACGTGCTAGAACTTTATTTGTGCCATCAATCCTATACGATACATCCCTCTAGCGCTTGGAACCAATCTTGGGCAGAAAACATTATATACTGAGTAAAAAAAGGAGAATTAGTGTGCACTACCTAGCAGAGTTTACTGCCAGAGGGGAATCATAGACCTAGTGTGCCGTGTGCAAAATAATAATAATAGAACTTTTCTTTGTCAGAGGAAAGAAAGTCTCCCTGATAACATTGTGTATACATAGTGTATAGTGTATACTACAGTGGCTCCCTAGTATACATAGTTGTATAGTGTATACTACAGTGGCACTCTAATATACATAGTGTTAAAGTGTATACTACAGTGGCTCCTAGTATATAGATAATAAATACTAAAGTGCCCATTTAAAACAGGTGAATTTGTAAATGAAGTGATAAGCCTAAAGAGGTAGGTGCCAGAAGTCGCCAGAAACTTACCACAGGTCAGCTGTTTTAATAATCTTCCTGGCCTCCTAGTGTACCTCACATATAATCTTCCTGCCCTGCTAGTGTACCTCTCATATAATCTTCCTTGCCTGCTAGTGTACCTCACACATAATCTTCCTGAATAACAAAAAAGGCACAATACCGTGACTGGAACGATACACAAATAACCCGCACATAAAAGAGAGAAGCTTACGACGACGTTTCGGTCCGACTTGGACCATTGACAAAGTCACACTAACCAGAGGTGGAGCAGGACGGCTATGTATAGGCAGGAAGAGGGTGGTGGTAGTAGTAGTATAGTACAAGAGTTGTATATAATACCGACAAGATGAAATTAAGACACATGCACAACACCCGGCATCCCCATCATAGACGTTTCGCCATCCAGCCAGCCACTGGATGGTGAAACGTCCACAACAAAGACAACCAGACGCCGCACATGTGTCTTAATTTCATCAGTAGTTGTAGTAGTAGTAGAAGAAGAAGAGGTAGTAGTAAATGGTAGTGGTAGAAGTGGGAAATAAAAAGGACGAGCCAGTCAAAAACAAAGGAAGGGGAGCACTGCAAGAGAGCTAGATGCCCACAGAGGGAGAGCAAGCGCACTGAGGTGCGTGAAAGGGAAGTGGTGAAATGAAGAAGGAACAGAAACACGAGACAGGAGAGAGAAAGAACAACCCAGGTTGAAGATGCCTTCTTTACTTTCCGTCAACGTCAACGTGCTCTCTTTGCGGCTCTACCACAGGATCTCTGTAACCTTCTCTCTACCATTGCCTTTGACACTGCTCGCCTGAATGCACAAATTCATTCTTCCAAACTACAGAATAAACTTCAACGTCTCATCCGCTACCCCCTTTGGTCTAAATTCCCCCTCACTGACTGTTTTACTAATCTGTTTTCTTCTCACTCTCTCATATGACTTGAACTTCGGGGTTTTGGGCCTTTCCTTTCCACTTCGCCTACTCCTCACGCGGGGTATTTTCCCTGTTTAGCTCTTTTGATTCCTTTCGTCAATCTCGCTTCCGTAATCTTCCTGACTTGCCATTTTTTCGTAGTGCTCTCCTTCCTGCCCTTTTTTAGTCTTTTTTTCAAGAACACCCCTTTCAGGGCCTTTTTACCAACTTTCCCTTTCCTTCCTTAAACCAACACTAAAAAAATTGTCAAACTATCTTTGACAAAGGAATTCGGAGTTACCTTGATCCGGGGATTACCCCCGTAAAGCTGAGTCTTGCTCTCTGACTCACGCACCTACACTCCTCTCGTTTCCAACCCTCTTGATCGCACAAGAAACTTTCCAAAAAAAAACTAAGGACTCTCTCCGACCTCTGTCCTCCTACTTTGACCTTTTCAACGGTTTCGGTCATCTGCCCCCCTTTTCCCCCTTTTCTAGGTCTTCCCAAAACTCAAAAACCAAAATTTCCTCTTCGTCCTACTTTCCTCTAGAGGTTTTTCCCTCTTATTCTCTTGCTTCTTGCTGGCCAAAACCCCACCCTTCCTTTGGTATTTTTTCTCTTGCCCCCCTCCCCCCCCACCCCAAAACTTCATTGAACGGTTCCCTCTCCTCCCAACCTGTAAGAGTTAGTTTTGGGACGTTGAGTCCCTCTTCACAATGTCCCTCTTATGATGTCCTTTGATTTCCTTAAGAAAGGCCCATGAAGGGTTTTTTTTCATCTCCCTATCCCCACTGTGTCTTTTTTGATTGATCCCCTCTTTTGGGGACCTAACCCCTTTTCCTTCCAAGGGAAATATTATTCTCAAACCTTGGGGTGTCGCTAGGGCCCCTCTCTCCCCTGCCCCTTGCTAATTTTTACATGGAATATTTCGAGACTGTTTCTTCCTACCCTCGTGTGCAACCCTTTCACTCTGGCCCGCTAGTGGATGGCATTTTGCTCTGTGGCCTCATGACTCCATCTCCCCCAACTTTTCTGAACCTTTAAAACTTCCCCCTTCCTTAAGTTTAAACTAATGGGAATCAATTCCTTGCTTCCTTCCTTGATGTCCATGTCCACCGTCAGAACGGGTTTTTTTTTTCCGTTTACCGTAAACCTATGCACGTGGCATTTCATTCACTACTTTTCCTATCATGTTTCCCCCTGTCAAAAAAAGGTTTTTATCTCCCCTTTCTCCTTGCCCTCCGCTCGGATCCCAGTTCCTTCCCAGAAATTTTCCACTTTCATAATTCTTCTCCCCTCTTTGGGTACCCTTCCCCTTTCATAGACTCGCCCCCTCACGTGCTAAACGCAATTTCTTCCCCTCCCAAACTCTCCACCATGAGAACTCTTCTATCCCGCCTTCCCTACATTTCCGGTCTTTCTAACTCAACAATTCTCTCCGTCCCTAGACATCAACTTACCTTTCCCCAGACTAACACTTTCGCACTAATTCGTTCATACCTTCTCCCCTACAATGTTTCCCGGGTCTACTCATTTCATGCTCCTCCTGTCCTCTTCAAACTTCGGAAAACTGGTCGATCTCTTTCGACGACTTAGGGAGCACAAAAAAGTGTTGGTTGCCCACACAACAAGCCTTTCTTGTCACGTCAAATCATAGCCATCCATGACTTGGGCTTCTGCTAAAACTGTCTTCCCTACTTCCAACTCGAACAGTCGCCGTCATTTAATCCTCTCAATAAATAACTTTTCCCCTTGAGAACCTTACCCTGGCTTCATCTCGTAATGCCTTCCTCCCCACTACATTGTAAAATGCTCTAACTTTAGAACACCCTGACTTAACCTGAATCCCTTTTTTTTTTCTTTTTTTCTTTTTTTTTTTTGTTTTCCTTTTCTTTCCCCTTTTTCCCCTTTCCTCTTTCCTTTTCTCCTTGGGGTTTTCTTTCTCTTTCCTTCTCGTGTTTCTGTTTCCCCTTCATTTTTTCACCACTTCCCTTTTACCCCTCTGTGCGCTTTCTCTCCCTCGTGGGGATCTAGCTCTCTTTCTGCCCCCCTTCCTTTGTTTTTTACTGGCTGTCCTTTTTTATTTCCCACTTCTACCACTACCCCCCTACTACACCTCTTCTTTTTCTACTACTACTACAACTACTGATAAATTTAAACAACATGTGCGGCGTCTGGTTGTCTTTTTTGTGGACTTTTGCCCTCCAGTGGCGGGGGATGGGGAAACTCTAGATGGGGAGCCCGGGGTTGTGCAGTGCTTAATTTCAATTGTCGGGATTATATACAACCTTTACTACACTACTACTACTCTACTACACACTACTACACTACTACACACTACTACTACTCTACTACTACCCCACCACCTCTTCCGCCTATATATAGCCGTCCTGCTCCTCCCTTTTTTGTGATTTGTCAAGGGCCAATCGACCGAAAAATCGTCGTAAGCTTTTCTCTTTTATTGGGGGGTTATTTGTGTATAAACTTTCCCTTTCCTGCTAGTTACCCGCATATAATCTTCCTGCCTGCAGTGTACCTCCATTAACTTCCTACCTGCTAGTGAACCCCACAAAAAACTCCTGGCCTGCAGGACCTCACAATAATCTTCCTGGCCGCTAGGACCTCACATAAAAACTTCCTGGGCCCGCTAGTGACCTCGATATAATCTTCCTGGGCCCGCTATGTACCTCGCATTTAATCTTCCTGGCCTCTAGTGTACCTCCTATAACTTCCGGGCCCCAGTGACCCACAATAATCTTCCTGGGCCCCTAGTGTACCTCACATATAACCTTCCTGGGCCCTATGTCCCACTATAAACTTCCTGCCTGCTAGTACCTCGCTATAAACTTCCTGTCCTGCTAGTGGGACCTCGCAAATAATCTAGTATACCAGGAATAGGGGAAAATTTATGTTGTTAGCAACAACCCTAATATAATGGTACTTAGGGAGTGGGGTGACTTTCATTTTTTTTTTCTTTTTTCTTGTTCCCAAA
>NW_026466476.1:0-13666 GCF_026875155.1 Cherax quadricarinatus
GGGGAAAATCATTAAAATTAAAGGGATCGACTTTAGATACGTTCCTTTTGGAAGCAAGGAGAGTCACAGATTATTTAAAGGGTAACCCCATTGTGATACCTATTTAAATTTTCTAGTTAAAATCATTTCTCTGTATAACAATCAATGCAAAAGGGGCCACCGTGGAGTAAACAGACCCATAAACAGCTTAGTGTCGGGGTGCTGTGTGACTAAGGCAACACTACAGTTACTACTCCTTTCTTAGCTTTAAGACGAAGCTTTGATCTGTATAATATGTTTCTATGGGAGAAAGTGAGGGTAGTGATTTAAAAAATGTAATTGTCTCCGGGTGAGGAAAGTGTTGTTTTGCCTTTTTTTACCAAATTGTGTATTGATTCATTAGAGGGCAGTAATTTTTCAAAACTATCTTTAATGGTGAAGGTCGGAGGGCGTGCGGTGCATGGATTTGTCTTGGAATTTAACCCCACTGTGGCAATTTTTAGGGGTCACTTCCCCATGAGTTGGCATCCAAATTTTCCCGTATGTTTAGTATTTAAGTAACACGATTTTCCTGGAAAGACCCTCACATTCGTCCTAAAAATTTTTTTGCCCTTCGGGGTTTTCTGCTGACTAGTAGAATAAGAGTGCAGCGTATTCAGTCAGTAATTTTACAAAAGGGAAAAATGCACCATACTCCTTTTTTTTCACTTGGGCGCATATTGGGGTAAAACCCAACCCCAAGCTAGGTGCACTCGGTTTTTTTTGTACTGGGGAAAAGTTTGTTTGGGGGAGTAGTAGTTAGTAGAAAAATTTAAAAGCACAGCAGGAACACATAGCAACACGTAAAAATAGTAGTAGTGTTGTAGCCCTAGTAATAGTAGTAGAAATAATGTATTAGTGATGGTGAGGGTGGTGGTGGAGATTAAATATGGACTGGAAAAAAGGGCGTCAAGATTAGGGGAAAGGATTGAGGAGTGTAAAAATCATTATAGGTAGCTGTTAGACACAGTAAAGAGAAGGGTTTGGATTAATGTACACCTGGATTGTGATTATAACAATTTTGTACACAGATTTAAAAAAAAAACAATTAGCCGAGGAATTAGGAGGGGTGTTTTCTTCAACTTTTGATGAACATAAGAAATAAGAAAAAGGGAACACTGAAACAGGCCTCTGACCCATGTGAAGCAGGTCCATATCCCCCCCGGATTAGCCCATACCCACCCATTTGGGTCACCTCCACTCAAGGAAGGAGACGGACCAGACCCTCGGCACAACTGTCGGCCAAATCAACCCACTCACACCCACTATGTATTTATTAAACCTATTTTTAAAACCACAACGTTTTAGCCTAATAATCGGATTTTGGCCCACTATCCACAACCTTTTTCCCCAAACCAGTGCTTTTCCATATCCCCCGAATTGAATTTTTCCAACTTGAAAAACCTTCTGGAGTCCTTTTTTTTGGGGGAAATTTTCAGCAACTATTTACACCCCCTTTATTTATTCCTTTTTCCATTATCACCCGTCATACCCCCCCTAATTCTACGCCTTTCAAGAGAGTGAGATTCGGGCCCTAGTTTCCCTCATAGGGAAGTTTTTGAATGGGATCATCTTTTTCACCCTCCTCTGTACGTTTTTTCCGAGCATTTTATCCATTCTGTAATCGGTGACCAAAAATGAGGGGCATGTCAAAAATGAGGCCTACCCAAGGTATAGAGAGTTGAAGGACAACCTGGGGATTTCTTTTTTTATATTCTGTTTTGAAGCCAAGAATTATGCTAGCTTTATTGCGAACATAATGTCTTTTTTTTAATTTTCTGTAACGAACTCCTAAAACCTTTTCCAATCAGAAATAAAAAGTCTAATTATTTATTTTATATTTGCATGGTTTTTTCTGTCCAAAAATTTAGAACTTATTTGTAAATATCAAACTGCATCTGCCACTTCCCCACCATTGCATGAGTCTTTTCAATCACCGGGAGTGCTCTAGTGCCCTCATTAGAATAAATTTGGGACAGCTTTTTTTTGGTGTCACACAAATTTGCTTATGTCGCTATTTTTTCCCCTCACTATGTCGTTTATGTAAATTGTGAACAAAAAGGGCCGTTTTGACGTGCCCCCATTCTGTTTTCTCCCATTTATGCAAACCTCTCCCTATGGGGTTCAGCCTGTTTCCCCCGGGAAAAAAAATTTCTCTCCTTTCTGTGCCTTAAGTTTCCTCAATACCTCTGATGTGGAACTCTATCGAAACCCTTTACTGAAGCCCATACACACAATATATTTATTCCTGACTCCCTCCTCAAACCCTTTGTGAAAAATGTTAGTAAATTCGAAAACGGAACCCCCTTTGTAAAACCGTTTTGGAATTAAAAATCAATCTGTGCCTATCAGATGGCGACGAATTTTTCAGCTTTTATTGATTCCCATAAATTTCCCACTTGGATTAAGGTTTTTGGGCTAGGGTTCAAAGACAAGGACCGTCACCTGTTTAAAAAGCTTTACAGATTTTCCACTTATCAGGCACTACCCGTTGTAGTGAATGTTAAAAAGATTACCCAAAATGTTGCTAAGTTCCTTTTTACTTTCCCCTTTAACACTTTTTGCAAACAGTTCATCGGGGGCCTGGGTTTTTGTTATTTTGTTTCTTTTTTGCTGAGGACCATGTCATAGTTACACCGATCGCTTTTTTTTTATCGACCTTTTCTAATAATCTATTATTTAGGAAATATCGCTAGCATTTTCCGGGGTGAAAACCCGAGAGGGTGGGTTTTGAAATTTCCCCCATATCCTTTCATGTCAGTGATTGACTAAGTTACTCTTATGGCCCGTCTTGTCCCTAATCTTACTTCTGTATCCCGAATAACCCCTTTTTGGGTTAGTCTTTGAATCCTTTGCGACCTTAGCCATATCCTTTTTGCTTTTTTTATTCCTTTTTTTATTTCCCTTTTTAAATTGAAATATTGATTTTTAACTGCCCATCCCCTTTTTGATAGTTTAATATGCCTCCTTTTGACCATCTAGTTCTTTTTTGGGATCATTTTTGTTAGATCAAATTTTCCCCTACTCGGAAAAAAAATTTGTTGGGCACTAGACTATGCTCTGAAAAACGTCTATTGGCAACCAGTCACCACAGACCCATATAGGACACCCCAATTTACCCACCCGGGGTAATTTTTCAGTTCCATAAGGGCCAAGTAAAATTGGGACAGAGATTTGATTGAGTTTTTGGGTAATTCCAGATATTTTGAAACTAAGTGATTTGTGTACTTTCCCCAAGCTCATCAAAAAACCTTAAGTTTTTTAGTGACATGATGGGGGGAAAAATAGCGACATAAGAAAATTTCTGAGACACCAAAATAGGCCCTCCAATTCATTTTAAAGAGGACATAAGCTTCCCGATGATTTGAATAACTGAAGCAATGGTGGAGAATGGCAATGCGTTTAATTTAGACAAATGCAAAGTTCAAATGTTTTGGACGGAAATAACATGGACTATAAATAAATAATGTAGACTTAATACCTTTCTAGATAAAAAACTTGAAGGCATATTATGTATATTTTCTTCTAAGACACTGTGCTTTTTAAAAAAGTCGTATGTGTTACAAAAAGACTAGCTGGAGGTGGTAAAGAGATGGTTGAATTGTGAATAATGTCACGGGGAAAAATGTGGAAGGGAAGGTCTTTGGCGAGTGTGTACTAAATGGCTATTTTAGTCTCATCAGTCCTCATAATTTTCTATGCTGATCTCTTAAGCCCTTCTAATTCTAATTTCTTAATGCTTTCTATAAAATTTCAAACTAATATTTTTTTTAATCTACATTAGTTAGGTTGGTTAGGTAAATTTTGGCCAGGTTGGTTTGCATCAGCCTACTCAAAATATAGTCGATTCACTGGTCAACACTCTTTTATGGCCAATGATATTACACCGTACTCCGATACGTAATGACACGATTTCAAACAAAAACCTACCACGGGCGGGGATAGATGAGACTCTCTGTCGCGGGTTCTATCCCCCCCTGGGTTGGTTTTTTATTACACCGATTTTGGGGAGTTTGGGTCTGATTCCGAAAATGTATCGGTTTTTTCTTGATGGGCCCAGTTTTTGTTAAATTTGGGATTCCATTGAAAATAAAAGATGAAAAATACATTGATCGGCGGGACAACTTACAAAAACTCACTGAAAAATTTTTTTAATATCAAAAGACAAAAAATTTGTATTTTCAACTAGTATTCTTTTTATATAAAAACGATTAAAGTAGTAAGGTAATTAAGATACCACTAATTTCTGGGATATGAAAAGTTTTGTACTTTTCTTTAGTTTATATCGGCACATCGCGTTGGAAGGTCCCGCATAGTTTGCCATCTTGATACCTTTCCCCCATCACCTTTTTATCTTGGAAAAAACCTTCCCTTTTTCCTCACTGACCTCCCAAATTTTGTGGAAATCTGTCTAGGGTGTATGGAGAAAGTTTGCCTAAATTTTTAAAAGTTACTGTTTTTTTCACCAGTTCTTTATAACGTCTGTTTTGTGATTACCCCAAAGGGTTTTTTTGCAACTGACACATCACTGCCTAGAGAAAAAAAATTCTTTTATAAGCTTTTGAATTTGAAAACCATAAAAAATTCCCGCTTCGTTTTTTTTTTTATTTTTTTCCAAGGAATGTCTAAACAATTTTCTGAAACAATTGCCACTTTTTCCAAGGCCTTTAAAAAATGCTTTATTACCCCTAACTTTAAAGTGGAGGGAGGCAAAAAAAAAATTTACCTGTCAAGAAGGCTCGTAAATGTGTTTGCTGCACCTACGTCAGTTTTCTCTTGAAGGTCAGTCACTTTTGTCCCAAAGATTTCCTTCACCCACTGTCCCCCCTAACGATGAAACATTGGGACTTTGATATCCACTCTGTTGCCCAAGCAAAAAGTTTGCCTCTTCAAATCAACACAAGTAAACATCTTGTGCTCTGATAGCAAAGTTTTGTAACACCATTTTGATATTTTTTTTTTCCCTTTAAGTTTTTTGAGTGGCAATTGGAAAACAATGCCTATTTATTACCCTTTTTGCAGGAAGATACTTTTTAAGTTCTAATGGGGCGTATGTAAAAAAGTCCCAATTTCCTGGTGGATATTCAGGTCTATTCGAAGAAGTCCGGATGTTATTGCAGATACAGGTTCTTCTCTTGGAGTAAGGGAAAGGGTTTTACCCTCTTGTCCCAGTTTTTTTAACTTCTTGTTGTAAATAGTTCTTTTCTTTTAGTCTGGAGCTACAGGTTCACATACTTTTACAGACGGTCACGCATCAATATTGAGTTTTTGGGGAAACTTCTAGTGTTTAAATTTTACTTTATATTCACTTCCACTTTCCTGTGTTACATCCCAAACCCGAGTTTCTTCAACATCTATAAGGAAGGTCAGGTAGTGTTTTAAACACTGGTATGGGGCTTCGTCACCCCATGGCACAGGGTTTCCTTTCTGACCAAAAACAGGAGGTTATGGTTGGTTTCCCGTTTTAACTGAGGGTAGATATGCTAATCCACAAACTAGAGCCTTTTTAAGAACCTATGACATTTTCGAATCACACCCACAAACACCCTTTAAAACTTTCAAATATCTTTGACAAAAAGAATTTTTTTTTTGTTGACCTGAAAAAAAAAACTTTCTATTGTTTTTTGTTTTGCCAGTCAGAAGTTTTCCTCCTTCATCAATTTTTTTTAAATTTTTGCAGGTGATTGTTATAATTGGTTGTTTTTTTACCTAACCTAAATAACATAAATCGAAACAATTTCTGAAAACAGTATATGGAAAAAAAATACAGAAATTAAGAGGAATGTTGGCAACGGTGTTTTAAACACACCACCACACACACACACCCCACAAAACACCACACACACCACACACACACACAACAACACACACACACAATATATATATATATAATATATATAATATTTATTATTTTCAGGGGACCCTCAACCAAAGGCATTAATCTGTTCCAGAGGGTTTGCCGTTGGTCGGTTTAATTTTCCCCCCAAAAATAATGGAAAAAAGGGAAATTATCCCTTCCCCCCAAAGGCGAAAAAAACATTTTTTACATGAAAAATACATTTCCTTATATGGAAAGGAAAGGGACATCAAAAAAAAATAAAAATTAAATGCCACTTACCTTTATTGGGAGTTGTTGATGATGATGTGCCAAAAGCAGCAGAAAATTTTAGAATTTTCATGCTTGGAAGGGGAATCCCTTCCGGGCTTCAAGTACCCGTTCTTTGGTGGGGTTTCCTCCCCCTCCTTGGTTTTTAAAGCCACTGGACCCCTGTCGCACAAAATAGCTGCCAGAGAGCTCCGTTTCTCCGTGCCCTTAGGGGGATTTCCCTAAAATGGGACACAAGAGTGTCATTGTAATTTGCCAATCGGCTTGCAACTTCGTGACAGGATAAAATTTTTAAATAAATGCTTGCCCCTTTTAAGCTTTGAAACTTTTCCCCTAATTATGATGAAGTCATTTTTCTTCCCACCCTTCATCCTGCCTGAGTCATTCCTGAATGTGTTTCATTGTGTTGCTTGAAGCTCTTGCAGGTTGCAGTGGTTATTTCTTCCTTTTTTCTGCCCCAATTTCCACACCTCGTCACAAACCCCCAAACCCCAATTTCTGCTACTGGCATTGCCCCCTGGGGGTTTTCCCCCCAAACCCTTTCAACACCCCTCTGTTTTACACATTGGGGCCCCAGTTTCCTCTAACAGGTTCAAGGTTCTCTTAATCATTTCCCTCCCAAGCCTTACCTAAAAGGTTTAAACAATGAGGATTTTGAAGTGTCTTTCCAAAACTTCTTGGGGGTCATTTTGAGGTCGAGGTCTTTTCAAGGCCTTTTAAAAACACTGCTTTTGTGTAGTTTTTTTTAAATTTTTTGAAATGCCCTGTGGCCCATGGCTGTAAGGGGGGTTTGTTTTAGGGGCAAAAACTTCACCTTAAAAAACCCCAAGCTCCCCTGAAATTTTCCCCTTGCAAGTCGTGAGGTTTGGCAGGAACATTGTCCTTACCAGGGGGCACTTGAGTGGCAATTTTTTTTCCTGGAGGTATTTTGTCACAGTGGACCCAAACACACCAAAAAACCAGTCCAAAAAAAATCCCCTAGGACCCATCCCTTACTGTTTGACCCCACAGCCACAAAATTTACCCTTGACGATATGTTTTTCCCTGAACATCTGGGATTTTCAGGTATACACCTTTTAGGTTTCACTCGTAATCACTAGCATTCTAACACATTAATGTAAACCGTTTTGATAGCTTATGTCCTGGGAGTCCTTTTTCTCCCGAGTATGTAGGTCCCGTTTTGGGATTTTCTTTCCCAAAAAAGACCTGTTTTGTCACAATTAACACCTGTTTAGGGTTTTAGGTTTCAGTCTCTATGTATTCCTTAAATCCTCACATATTTTTCAGCCGCATTTTTGTCTGAAAATGGCGCCTCACCATGCCTTACCCACTATGCCCCTATGAATTTTTTTAAAATTTTTAAAAACCAGCCTTTGTGGCCTTTTAAATTTATAGCAGCGCCCCATTTTGAGTCATTTTTTTTAATGAGTCTGTGCAACTTCCTTGCCTTTTCACAAAAATTATAACTGAGAAACACTATCACCGATAACTCTTTTCTTTATCCAACAAATAACTCTCTCTACCTCTTCAACTATTTTGGTCTCCATTTTTTAAAAAACGAACCTTTCACAACAAAGCTTCCTGATTGCCTGTCTGTTTTACCAAGATAGTACTGTGTTGAATGTGATTTGTTCATTGCCTTTCCAAATCAGCCAACCACTAACTCTCGTATTTTTCAATGATTTTTCCTTCATTTTCATGTAAAAACAGGTTGGCACAGCTTTCTTGGGACCCCAAAGGTGGCTTATTAGCAGTTACAACATAGAAATGTGGAAAAAAAACCAAAATATATGGGGGCACACGTGGGGAAACCCACCCCAACGCTGGGAAACAAGGCACAGACCTTGGGGTGGCGGACCGGGTCAGGCCCCCTCCGGGTATCAACACTTTCCAGACAAAAGTCGTTGGGTTTAAATTTTTCGCTATTGGTTAAGGCATTTTTCTACAGCAAAAAAAACGCATTTTGACGAAAAATTCCCATTACTTAATGCCACCGTTAGTTGAGGGTCGACTGTACATATATATATATATATATATATATATATATATATATATATATATATATATATAAAATATATATATATATATATATATATGGTAACAATCACAAACGGGCGATCTTAACTATGCATGGCAAGCCACTGGGGGTGGAAATCTTTAGCTCAAGTACTTTCACACTTTTCAGTGCATTATCAGGAGCTGTGCAATGCTGCAAGGGAGCAACCAAGGCAGGGAGAGAGGTCTCAGAGTAGCATAGGTGTCACTGGCCACGGTTTACCCTTAGACTCTAAGGGTAGGGATGGGTGGTCCTGTGGTTTAAAGCATCATGTGGTTCTCGCTTACCATGAGCAGGCCAGTACAACATGGGTTTGAATCCTTGACTAGCACAGTGTTGTTATTGTTATATATATATATATATATATTATATATATATGTATATATATATATATATATATATATATATTATATATATATATTTATATAATATAATATATATATATATATATATAATATATATTTATATATATTATATATATATATATATATTACCTGGAGAGTGTTTTGGGGGTCAGCGCCCCACAGTCGGTCTCAGACCAGGCCTCATGGTGGACCAGGGTCTGATCAGCCAGGCTGTTACTGCTGGCCGCACATAAACCAAAGTACAAACCACAGCCCGGCTGATCAGGTACTGACTTTAGATGCCTGTCCAACACCTTCTTTAAGAGAGACAGGGTTCTATATGTAATCCCCTTTATGCTAGGAGGCAGTTGAACAGTCTTGGGCCCCTGACACTTATTGTGTTGTCTCTTAGGGTACTCATGGCCCCCATGCTTTTCATGGGAGGAATGTTGTATCTCCTGCTGAGTCTTTTGTTTTTGTAGGGAGGGATTTTCGTGTGCAAGTTTGGTACTAATCCCTCTAGGATTTTCCAAGTGTATATTATCATGTATCTTTCTTCCCTGTATTCCAGGGAATACAAATCAAGGGACTTCAACCATTCCCATTAATTTAGGTGCTTTGTTGTACTTATGCATGCCATGAAAGTTATCTTTACATTCTCCAGGTCAGCAATTTCGCCTGTCTTGAAGGAGGCAGTGTACAGCAGAATTCCAATCTAGACAGAACAAGCAATTTGAAAAGAATCGTCATGAGCTTTGTGTCCCTAGTTTTGAAGGTTCTCATTATCCATCCAATCATTTTTCTAGCAGATGAGGTAGACACATTGTCGTGGTCTATGAAGGTGAGATCCTCTGACATTATCACTCCCAGATCTTTCACATTAGTTTTTCGCTCTATTGTGTATTAGAATTTGTTTTATTCTCTGATAAAGTTTTACTTTTCCCCAAGTTTTCCATATCTGAGTAACTGAAATTTCTCTTCATTGAACTTCATATTGTTTTCTGTGGCCCACTTAAAGATTTGGTTGATGTCCGCCTGGAGTTTTGCAGTGTCTTTGATGGAGAACACTGTCTTGGCAGTTCGAGTGTCATCCTCAAAGGAAGACATAGAGCTATGGCTTACACCTCTGCCTATGTCAGATATGAGGATGAAGAACAGGATGGGAGCTAGTACTGTGCCTTGTGGAACACAGCTTTTCACTATAGCCGCCTCAGACTTTACTCTGTTGACTATTACAATTTGTGTTCTATTTGTTAGGAAGTTATAGATCCATCTACCAACTTTTTCTGTTATTCCTTTGCCCTGCATTTTGTGTGCTATTGCACCATGGTCGCACTTCTCGAAGGCTTTCACGAAGCCTGTGTATACTACATCTGGATTTTGTTTATCCTATAAGCCATCCAGGACCTTGGCATAGTGATCCAATAGCTGGGACAGGCAGGAGCGACATGCTCTAAACCCGTGTTGCTCTGGGTTGTGTTGGTGATCTTACTTCTTAGAACCCTCTCAAATTATTATTATTATAATCAAAGGGGAAGCGCTAAACCCGTAGGATTATACAGCGCCCGGGGGGGGGGATGTGGAAGGCATTCAGGCTTAATTCGGGGAACTGGAGCACAGTTCCAATTCCCTAAATCAAGAGCCCCTCACCAACATCAAGGAACCTTCCATGAGGGGAGAACCCTCTCAAAGATTTTTATGATATGGGATGTTTGCACTATCGGTCTGTAGTTCTTTGCAATTGCTTCACTGCCACATTTGTAGAGTTAGGCTATGTCTGGTGTTTTTAGTGAGTGTGGGATAACCCCTGTGTCCATGCTCCCTCTCCATAGAATGCTGAAGGTATGTGACATGGGCTTCTTGCAGTTCTTAATGAACATGAACATGGAGTTCCACAAGTCCGGGCATGGGGGCAGAGTGCATGGGCATGTCATTTATTGCCTTTTGAAAGTCTTGTGGTGTTAGGATAATATAAAAAAAATTTGAAGTGACCAAATCTTGAGTCTCAGTCATAAAAAATTCAATTCGATTATGGACCCTGAGTCTGGTTAATGGTTCACTGAACACTGAGTCGTATTGGGACTTTAGTATTTCACTCATTTCTTTCCTTTCATCTGTGTAGGTCCCATCTCGACTAAGCAGGGGTTCAATACTGGATGTTGTTTTTTCCTTAGATTTGGTATAAGAGAAGAAGTATTTCGGGTTTCTTTCAATTTCAATGTTGGCTTCAAGTTCTTCCTGAGACCTGAGATTCTTGTCTCCCATAAGATTTCTCGGAACAGTGCCTCCCTTTGTATTTCAGATATACTGGACCCTCTCAGCAGCTCTATGATTCTTCAAATTCGCCTGTATAAGGAGTCTCTCTCTGCCTTGAGCAGACGTCAAGTGCCACAGAGTCAATTTTTTCTAGGCAAAGGTTTGGATCTGTGTTGATTAGGGTATCTTCCCAGCTTGTTTCATTTAGCACATGGTTGCTTGTTCCCAGTGAAAGTTTTTGTTACTGAAGTTGAATTTTGTGACGGCAACCTCATAGCTGATCACATTTTGCTGGTCAGGAGCCCTGTGCATACATGACTGTACCTCTATTATGTTGTGATCTGAGTGTTGTCTTTGATATGGCTATATTAAGTATCAGATCATCGTTGTTGGTGAAGATGAAGTCCAGTGTATATTTTTAGTCTTGTAGGCTCTTTTATTTGCTGGTTTAAGGTGCATTTGGTACAGAGATTTAATAGCTCGTGTGTGTGTGAATTTTTATCTGAGATGCCTCCTGATGTGATTTCTGCTAAAACATTAGTTGCTACACTCGTCCATTATAGGTGTCTCAAGTCGAAATCGTCAAGTAGCAAGATATTCGGGGAAGGAGTTGGAAGATTTTCCAGAGAATGGTTAATTTTCAAAAGTTGTTCTTGGAACTGCTGGGAAGTTGCATCCGGAGGCTTGTGTACAACCACAATGACCAGGTTTTGGTGTTCGATCTTTACTGTCAAAACTTCAGCTACATCATTCTGAGCAAATGAGCGACTCTGTGACACAAGTGGCCAACCCACCTCCCATTTTGCCTGTTTGCATCTGAATAGATTATAACCTGGGATCCATATTTCGTTGTCCTTTATGTGGGTCTCTGTGAAATTCGCAAACATTGCATTCAACTCCATGAGCAGTCCCTTGATGTAAGGTATTTTGTTGTTTGTTGATGGCTTTAGACCCTGTATGTTTGCAAAGATAAATATCGTTATATTGATGAAATTTAGGGGGGCTTTGTTTGCTGGCATTAATATATGTTGTTCTTGAGTGGAGGCCAATGACTGCCCCTCCACTCCAGCAGTGTTTTCATTTGGTGTAGGATTTCTGTCTTTTTTCCCTCCTGGCACTAAGAAACTTCCTTCTCTGGAGAGGTTTTGGCTTTACTTTTTTGTTTCCCATGGTCTAGATGATCAGTATCTTCTTGTCCCCTTTAGATGGTGTGCCTGACAGTATATGTTGTAGCATAGTCTTTCATGAACTGACGAGTGACAAATTTCAGGGTGAAATAAGTTACAAGAGGAAGAGTTGCACACTCCTGTTGTCATGTGGGTACAGCATTTTTTGAGATGGTCAAAGGTGCATGTATTACCTGTTTTTCCAGATGTGCCATGCCTGCAGATGCCCATGGCACAGAATTTGCATAGATTGGATTTTTGTTTGTCAGGATTTTTTGTGGCTGTGTTCCCTACTGGTGCATTTTTTCTGTTCCCCCACGGCCTACAGCCCCCGTCTGGACATCAGTGCTTCCACCAGCTTTTACTGGTAATGTGTCAATACTATTCCCTGAGACATCCTTCCCTTTTGTTCCATCTCCAGCAATATTGCTACTTTGTACCTCTGGAAATTGTATAACATAGTCTTTACCTGTTTCATCACCAGGGCCACTACCTGCATTTGGTCCACTGCACTTAAGGACAACACTATCTCCATCTGGTGCACTATCCTCCAGAGCAACACCAGCCTCATCTGGTGCAGTGTCCTCCAGGACAACACTAGTACTCTCTGATGCACTTCCCTCCAAGATCGCTCCATCTGACCCACTCATTTTATTTTCCCAGCTTTTATACAAGGCTGTTTTCTAAAAAAGGAAACTTTATTGGTATTCTTGTCTTTTAATATAGACATAATTTTCTCCCACAGGTGTATCTCACTGGGGCAGATCCAAGGACATTTCCTTGATTTTATACCAATAGTGGTTGCCAGTTTAAAGTGCCTGCATGACCCATGGGACCATTTACCACAGAGATTGCATGCAATCCAAGCATGACTTTATCTGTTACTCTTTCTGCAAACTACACAGATTTTCACGATGGTGGTCATTTACAACTCCTGGCACACTTTGCAACTCTAATAGCTAAGTAGTTGAAAGGTATAATAAAAATATTTAGTTTTCAGTGTTTGAACAGTTCCTCTGGGTAGGCTGCATGTGATAAGCTTACTATAAGGAAAAGAATTTTGTTTCATATGTTGGTATATATACTGTAGTTTGATATATATGGATTTTATGTAATATAGTTTCAATCCCATAGAACAATATTTCCTCCTGGTACACTTGAAGAGTTTTCCTGGGTAGGCTGCTTAATAAGCCAACTATAAAAGTATTTTGTTTTATATGTTGATATATATACTTAAACAGTTCTCCTGTTGACTAGGCCAGAAATCTACTATAGAAGTATTTTGTTTTATATGCTGGTATATATACTGTACCTGATACAGTTATTGTAATTATTTAGTTTCATTATCCCATAAGAAACTTTCCTCCTGGTACATTTTAAACAGTCCTCCTGGTAGGAGGTATATATACTGTATATATACTGTAGTATGATACATACAATGTTATAGATTATAAAGATAATATTATCATTTGACTTGTGTGTTTGGTGAACTGGTGACTGTTAGGAGCTTCTACTGCATGTTGAAGCAAATTGGATCTCCATATATATATAAAATATATATATATATATATATATATATATATTGTGGTGTGTGTGTGTGTGTGTGTGTGTGTGTGTGTGTGTCGTGCCGAATAGGCAGAACTTGCGATCTTGGCTTAAATAGCAACGCTCATCTTGCCATATAGGACAAGTGAAAATTTGTGTATGCATAATTGCCAAA
>NW_026466477.1:0-13132 GCF_026875155.1 Cherax quadricarinatus
TTCTTGTAATTGCCCAAATTTTTTACCTATTCGGCACGACACACCCCACACCCCAAAACCACACACACACACACCCCACCCCACACACACACAAAACACACAACACACACACTAAACACAACCCCACACACAAAACCCCCAATACGGGCACAGAACAAGAGGTCAAAATTTGGGGAATTTTTGAAGACCAGATGAATAAAAGGGGGGTTTTGGGAAAGTATTTCTTCAGCTTTGAGTAGTCAGGCATTTGGGAATACCCTTTAGAAAGGGACGTAGTGGAGGCGGGGGGGGGGGAAACCTTTCATAGTTTTAAGGGGGAGGAAATGTTTAAAGCTCATGGGGCAGGGGAAAAAAGAGGAGGGAAAAAGAAGAAAGGGGGGCGTGAAAAGCGGGGCCCAGGGGGGGAGTTAATCGCCCCCAAAAAACCACAAAAAAGTGGTACTAAAATGGGTGAGTACAGAGGGGGGGGGGGGGGGGGCAGGTATTTTTGGGGGGCCCTGGTCCAAAATCTCCCACACTGCCCTCCCCCTACAAGCGTGAGAGACATAAAAAAAATACAGAATATACCCAATAAACTAAAACCCGGAAACATCTTTGGGTTTTTCAGACTTTTTTATTTTAAAGCAGAAGAAATCAGAAAAACTGCCAGAAAAATGTAGAAGTCTTCCAGAGGAACTTGACAAGTACCTCCCAAGTGCTAGATCCCCAGGTTTTGATGGATCTGTGGGCCAGGGGGTGCCCCAGGGCCGGGTGGGTGGAGTGGGAAAAAAAAAAACTGGGAAAATCTCAATGGTAAGGTTTTTATAGGAAGGAAACCAAATTATGACATCACAGTCCCCGCCCATGTAAAAATACTTTTTTTCGCTACGCGAAAAAAAGTTTAAACCCAAAACAATATGATTATTTGGGGTTATCAGCTGCTATAAAAAACCAAATTCCCCCCGGGGCCGGGGAATTGAACCCCGCGGTCTTTAGTCTTCAAAATCCCCCCGCCCGCGTTGTGGTTTGGCTGCTATATACAAGAAAACTTAGCAGAAACCCCCCTTTAATCAGCTCAGGTAAAATACAAGTCTCTCCGCAGCCGGGTTTGGGTGCCCCTATTCTTTGTTAAATGCTTGTTAAACCGGGCTGTTGTGCTTTATTCCGCAGGTTCAGTTGGGCTATAAAACCTGATTGATCGGGTTTACTTGCGGCAGGAAAGGTCCCTTTTCCCTTTTGAAAATTTCCCTTTTTTTGTTCCATCAGTATTTCTGATATCAGTTGGAAAGCGGGTTTGGGGAAAGTCGGGGAAACGACGGAGGTTGACTTTTACGGGGTCTCTAACTTTTGCCTTTGGTCCCACTGCTTTTCCCCTGGATTAATTTTTACACTTCAAAGTCTTCAGTCCAGTAAAGTTGTGGTTGCCAGTGGGGCAGATTGGGGTCCGGCCCTAAAGGTTTTGTATCGCACTTTAATTTGTTTATTTTTATGTAAAAACTGAGACTTTACCACCAAAGGAAAATTGATGATAAAATTTTCTCGCGGGGTAACACTGAAAATAAAAATTTTTGTTATAGGCCCCCCCCCACACTCTTTCCCCCCCACACTTTTTTCCTTTTTCTTTTAAAATTTTATACAATTTCTCGTTGGGTTTACGTGGGATTATTTTTATTGCATAAATTTGAAAAAAATTAAGTTGGTTTGTTTTTTTTGTTAAAATTTTTGAAAATACAGGGGGAAAGGGGCGATTTTTAAGGGATGTTTTTGTGTGTTGGGGTGTGTGTTGTGTGTGGGGTGTGGGGTGGTGTGTGTGTGTGTGTGTGGGGTGTGTTTTGTGTGTGTGTGGGTGTGTTTTGGTGTGTGTGTGTGTGTGTGTGTGTGTGGGGTTTGGGTGTGTGTGGGTGGGTGTGTGGGGAGTGTGTGGTGTTGTTGTGTGCGTGGGGGTGTGTGTGTGTGGGGGGTTTTGTGTGTGTGGTGTGTGGGTGTGGTGTGCGTGGGTGTGTGTGTTTTGTGGGGTTTTGGGGTTTTGGGTGTGTGGTGTGTGGTTGGGTGTGTTTTGTGTGTGGGGTGTGTTGTGTGTGTGTGTGTGTGGGTTTTTACTCACCTATTTTAGGTTGGGGGGGTTTTGGGGAGCCCCGAGCTCCGGGCCCCCCGCCTCTTCACTGATCGCTACTAGGTCATTTTCCCTGAGCCGTGGGTTTTATCGAAACCTCTGTTTTAAAGCTAGGGTATGGATCCTGCCTCCATCCACCCTTCCCAAAAACTATTCCACTTATTTCTCTGGGGCCCTGAAGAAAAAACTTCCAAACATCCCTGTGATTAAATCTGTGTTTTTAGTTTTCCCCAAACTGGTCCCCTTGTTACTGTTTTCCAAATTTTCTCGGGAAACATCCTGTTTTTGTCCCCTTGTAAAATTCCCTCTCAGTATTTTTTTATGTCGTTTTCATGCCCCCTATCTCCCCCTGTCCTCCAGGGCCCGTCGGGTTTTGATTTCCCAAAACCTTTCTCCTTTTTTAGGCTTCCCTCTTAGCTCTGGGACTAGTTTGGTTGCAAACCTTTGCATTTTTCTTTTTAGTTTCTTTAGTGTTTGGGCTAGGTGTGGGTTCCAAAACTGGTGCCGCATATCCAATTGGGCCTAACGTATAGGGTTTTGTACGGGCCCTAAAACGATTCCTTATTAAGATGTCGGAAGCGTTTTGAGGTTTGCTAGGGCCCATATGCTGAAAGCATTTTAATTTGGTTGATTTTTGGCCCCCTTGGGGGAAAAGATGTCCCTTTGGGGTTTACTCACCCCAGATCTTTTTCCTTGAGTGGGGGGTTTTTTAGCCCTCTGACCCCCTAGACTGTACTCCGTCTGCGGCCTTTTTTTTCCCCTTTCCCCCAATTTTCTGACTTTGCACTTGGGGGGTTTTAAACTCCAGGACCCAATTGCGGGGGACCAGTTCGGGGCGGGCCTGCCCGGGCCCCCTTTTTTTGGGTTCTCCCCTGGTCTTCGATTGGGAGTGTTTTTTTTCTCATAAACTTCCCGTCATTGAAAAAACGGGACCCCTCAAGAGTCTTTTCCCTTTCCCGTCTTTGTCGTTCACAAATACCAAAAAACAGCACTGGTCCTAGGATTGGACCCCTGGGGGGCCCCCCGCGGGGTAAAGGGTGCCCACTCGGGACACCTCGCCAGTCCAGGGGAAACTCGTGCTGTCTTCCTGACAAGTTTTTCCCTGATCCATTGTAGTCCCTTTCCCCTTTTTACCCTGCTTGGTCCTCCATTTTTTGCCCCAAATTCTCTTGTGTGTGGAACGGGTTGTCAAACGCCCTTTTTTTGCAGCCCAAAAGAAAAGGGAAATTTCCCCCCCACCCCTCTTTCTTTTTTCTTATTTGCTGCCCACCATGTCATGGGAAACTCCAGTAGGTTTGGGGACAGGGGAATTTCCCCTTTTCCCTTAAAACCATGTGGCTTGCTGTTGATGAGATTTTCCTTTCTAGGTGTTCCCCACTCTTCCCCGTTTAATCTTCTCCTTGTTTTTGGGCATATTTTAAAACATTTCAGTGACACGGGTCGGGTATTTTTTTAATGCTTCAGGGTCTGTCTTTTTTTTTTTTTAAGTTTTGGGATACATTTGTTTGTCTTCCATCCCTCGGGCCCCAATTCCTTTTTTCGATAGTGAAATTGAATTATTGTTGTTAGGGGGTAAATAGCGCCTCTGCCCCCCTCTTTTAATACCCTTTGGGGAGATGTTTTGGCCCATTCCCTTTTTGAGGTATCTAGTCACTCAGAAGCCCCTTCATTTTCTTCCTGGGTTTTGTGTGCACTGTCCCCCGGCACTTGGTGGTGTGCCCCACCTCCCCGGTCTTTCTGGTACCCCTTTCCCTGTCTCCTCTGTAAACACTTTTTTGGGAATCTCTTGTTGAGTTTTCACATACTTCCCGGTTTTTTTCCTGTTGTTCTCCTCCTTCCTTCCTTGCCTGATTCCCGGCCCTTTGGGATTTGGGGTTTTTTTCCCCCTGTTGTGGTTTTTTTAAACATTTTTCGGGCAGTTTGGTTTTCGTTTGCTATGTCATTTTCATTTTGTTTTTGGGGGGCCCCCTTTTTTATCTGTTTATTTTTTTCCCGGGGGCCTCCCGGGTTTCCCTTATTCCCTGGGTCCTTTCCCCTTCCCTATTTTTCCCCTTTTTTTTTTCCCTTCCCAACTTTGGGGTTTTTTTCCCCTCCCTGAAATTTTGGGGGGTTTAAACCCAAGGGGGCCCATGGGGGGTTTTTTCATTTCCCCTGTTCCCTTGGGGTAACAAAACCCTTCCCCCAGCCATTGCATTTTATTGCCCCTTTTCCTTTTAAATGGTTTCCCTGCCGGGCCTCGGGCCCCACAAAACCCCGGGGGGCCGGGGGGGGTAGCCATCCGGGGTGGCCCCCCTTTTCTTGGGGGGTTTCCCCTTTCATTGGTCCTGTTGGGGCCTTCCTGCTTCCCCTTCCTTGTGCTCTACGGGGGAAATTCAAAGCTTACAACCCCCCATGGGTCACTGGGCCCCCAAGGGGGGTCTTTCCCCCATATGTGGATTGTCCTCGATATCTGCATACTAAAGGTAAAATTACTAATTTCCACCCCTTGCGGGGTTCATTCTCCTCTTCTTTTTGTAGTTTTCCCTTACGGGGTTGGTACATAAGTTTTCCCAAAGTACCCCCCCTCCATCAAATTCTTTAAGCCCCCCAAAGTTTTTGGGCCCCCCATTGGGCCCAAAAAGGTTCCCCCCAAAATCTACCCTCCTTGGGGTTTTTTAAAATTTTTTTTTTTTAAACCCTTGTTCAGGGGGTTTTTTGGCCCTTTTGCTTTTGAAAATGACCCTCTTTTGGCCACTCAAAGCCAGGGGGTTTTTAAAACCTTTGCTCTATTTGCTCTCTTTCGTACTTTCCCTTTGGGCCCCCTCCCGGGTTTCTGTGGGGGGGGTTAAAAACATAAAATGCTATTACCACCTTGGGCCCCCAGAGTGAAGTTTTCCCCAACTATGAAAAATCACTTTCTTCCCCGCTTTCTTTCCTCCAGCTCATCAAAATTCCAGCAAATTTTTGGGATCAGAAAACCCCCACTCCTCCCCCCCCCCCCTGTTCCCTCTGTTTTTTCCTCAGGATTTTGGATCCCTTTGGGGAAAAAAAAGGCCCATCGGGTTATCATCCCCTGAAAGCTTGGTTTCTGTGAGACCCCTATGTGCCCGGGGGATGCTTTTTTGACTTTTTTTGCCACTCCTCCCACTTATTTGTTATTCCTCAGCGTTTGTGTACCATACCTTCTTTTCCCTTTTCCCAAACCCATTTGGGGTTTTTTGGGGGGGCCGGGGGTTGGGGGGTGGGGGGGGAACTGGTGGCTTTACTGGGGGGGGTTCTATAGTTGGTGTTTGGGGGGGGGGCCCCCTTTTTTGGGTGAATGGATTTTTGGGGTTTTTTGTGTTGGGATTGGTTGGGGTTTTTAGGTTGTTTGGTTTTTTTTTCGGGGGAGTAGTTTGTGTGTTTTTGTTTTGCCCTTTGCTGTTCTGTCCTGCTCTGATGACCTCTGCTGGGTTTCCCCCCTTTTGTCTTTTTTTTCCTGGCTCCTTTCGTTTTTTGTCCCCCCTCCCTCGGGTGCTTTTCGTTTGATTTTTTTTCTGCCCTTTTGTTGGGAAACCACCCTCTTGTACTCTTCCGAGTTTTCTTTTCGTGGGTTTCTCTTGGGGATCCTGTTAGCACTGTTTCCGTCCTGGGGAATCAGTTGATTGGTCTTTTTTCTAAACCTTCGAGTACCCCCCTATTCCCCTTGGAAAAATTTCCCCCCCAATTTCCGCCCCTTTTTTCACCTATTTTGTTATGTTTTTCTCAATCCCCTTTCCCTTTTTCCTGTTTCCTTTCAGTGTGGGGCCCTTTTCCTCTCTCCCCTGGACCCCCATGGATAAAAACCTGATTTTCCCCCTTTCTTCCTCGCATTGCCCCCACCTCTGTTTTGGGTCTGGTTTCCCGCCTGTGTGTGGTCAGTTTCTCCCCCTTGATTTTTTTCCCGTGGCTTTTTGGAAAAGCCTTGTTGTGGCCCCCGGGATTCGGCCCCCCACCCTTCCATCTGCAACCCGTTTATCTTCCCCTTTCCCCTCCTTGGTCCTCCTTGGCAGATTTAGTGGCCTTAGCAATTTTTCTTAAATTTCCCTTTCCTTTTTGTTCGGCCCCCGCCGCTTCATATGCGGGGTCTTTTGGGCACTGCCCCGAAATCGCTCCAGCCCCATTTTTCAACTTCTAGGGGCCCTTATCTTGGCCCACTGCGTTCGACCCTTTTGACCTCCAAAATTTTTTGTCTCCTTTCCAACCAAACCCTTTCCCAAATTTTAAGAGAGGGTTTTCTCCCTTTTTTTTAGAAAAACTCTCCTTTTTTTCTCTCCCACTCTTGTTCCCTCCTTTTTCCCGCCCCCTCCCCTCCCCTTCCCCTACCCCAAAACCCTTTCATTGATCCTTGGGGCCGCGAGTCCCCCCCATTTTTTTTTTTTTTTTTTTTTTTTTTTTTTTTTTTTTTTTTTTTTTTTTTTTTTTTTTTTTTTTTTTTAAAAGTAGGAGAGGGGGGAGTTAGAAGGGAAAAAAGGGGACAGAGGGGGGCAAGAGGGGAGAGAAGCAAGGAGAGAGGAAAAGCAAAAGAAAAAGGAGCAGGAGAAAAGAGAGAGAAGAGAGGGGAGCAAGAGAAAAGGGGGAGAGAGGGAAGAAAAGAGAACAAGAGAGAGGAGAGAGCAAGAGAGAAAAGGAAAGAGAGAGAGGGGAGAGGAAGAGAGAGAGGGAAAAAGGGGGAGAGAGAGCAAGAGGGGGGAGAGATAGCAAGGGGGAGAGAGCAAAGAAGGAAACAAGAGAGAGAGAGAGCAAAAAGGAGGGGAGAGCAAGAGAGAGAGCAAGAGAGGGGAGAGAGCAAGAGGGGAGGAGAGCAAGAGAGAGAGAGAGGCAAGGGGAGCGAGAAAAGAGCAAGAGGAGAGAGAGCAAGAGAGAGAGAGAGCAAGAGAGAGAGAGAGCAAAAAGGGGAGAGAGAGGGAAGAGAGGGGAGAGGCAAGAGAGGGGAGCAAAAAAGGGGAGAGAGAGCAAGAGGGAGAGAGGGGAAGAGAGAGAGAGAGCAAGAGAGAAGGGGAGAGCAAAAAGAGAGAGAGCAAGGAGAGAGAGCAAGGAGGGAGAAAAAGAGAGGAGCAAGGAGAGGGGAGGGGCAAGAGAGAGAGAGAGGCAAGAGAGAGAGGGAAGGAGAGAAGAGAGGAGAGAGAGAGACAGGAGAGGAGGAAGGGGAGAGAGAGAGCAAAAGAGAGAGCAAAAAAGAGAGAGGCAAGAGAGAGAGCAAGAGAGAGAGAAGAACCCAAAAGGAGGCAAGAGAGAGAGAGAGGCAAGAGGGGGGAGAGAGCAAGAGAGAGGAGAGAGAGAGACCCAAAAGAGCGGGGAGGAGCAAAGAGGGGAAAAGAGAAGAGAGGGGAGAGAGCAAGAGAGGAGCAAGAGAGAAAAGGGAGCAAAGAGAGGAAAAGAGAGAGAGAGAGGAGAGCAAAAAGAGAGAGAGAGCAAGAGAAAAGGGGGAGAGAGCCCAAAGAGAGAAAAGAGCAAAAAGGGAGAGGAGCAAGGAGGGGAGAGAGCAAAAGGAGAGGAGGCAAGGGAGATGGGAGAGAGCCAAAAAGAGAAGGAAGAGAGAGGGGGGGAAAAGAAGAAGGGGAGCAAGAGAGAAGACAAAAAAGGGGGAAGGGGGAGGGAGGGGAGGAAGGGGGCGGGGAAAAAAGGGAGAAAGGGGGGGAGGGGGAGAGAGAAGAGAGAGAGGGGGCAAGGGGGAGAGGAAGAGGGGAGAGGGGGGGGAAAAAGGGGGGAAAAGGGGGAAAAGAGAGAGAGGGGAGAGCAAAGAAAAAAAGGGAGAGGGGAGGTAGAGAGGGGGGAGAAAAGGGGGGAAAAGAGGGGGAGGAGAGGGGGGGAAGAGAGAGAGGAAAAGAAAAGAGGGGGAGCAAGAAAAAAAAGGGGGGAGAAGAGGGGAGAGGGGAGAAGAAGGGGGGAAAAGAGGAAGAGAGAGGGAGGAGACGGGCAAAAGAGGAGGAGGAAGAGAGAGAGGGAGAAAAAGAGGGAGGGAAGGAGGGAAAAGGGAGGGAGAAAAAGGAAAGGGGAAAAGGGAGGGGGGGAAAGGGGGAAGAGGGGGGAGAGAAGAGCGGAGAGGGGAAAAGAGGGAAAGGGGGGGAGAGAAAGGGGGGAGGGAAAAGGGAAAAGGAGGAAAAGGGGGGAGAAAAAGGGAAAAAGGGGAAGATGGGAGAGGGGGAGAGAGAAAAGGGGGGCCGGGGGGTTTGAAGGAAGAGAAGAAGAGGGGAAAGAATGGGAGAGAAAGAGAGAGAGGGGAAAGGAGAGAGAGAGAAATAAGGAAGAGGAGGGGAGAAGAAAGGACAAAAGGGAAAAAAAGAGGGGGGGGGAGGAGAAAGGAGAGGCAAAAGGACGGGGAAAACCCGGGGAAAGGGGGGGGGGAAAAGAAAGGGGGGGGGGGAGGGTGGGGAAGGGGGAAAAGGGGGGGGGAAAAAGGGGGGGGGAAAAGGGGGGTGGAAATGGCGGAGGGGGGTGGTGGGGGAGGGGGGAGGATGGGGAAAAAAAGGGGGGGTTAAGGGGGGGGGTGTTGGGGGTGGGGTGTTTTGGGGGGTGGGGGGTGTTGGGGTGAATTTAAGGGGGAAAATGGGAGAAATAGGTAGAAAGGTAAAAAAAATGGAAAGGGGGATTTAGAATTAAAACATTTCAAAATAAAAACAAAGTTTTAAAGGTTGAAAATTTATTTTTTGGTTTGGGTGTCTACCCTTACCAGGCTTTCCCTTTGGGGTATGTGGTTTTATTGTGTATTTTTTTTTATGTTTTGTTAATTTTTGGTTAAATTTTGGCTTGGGGTGGTGGTATTTAATGTGTAAGGAGGGTTTCGGGGGCCCCCCCCGGGGGTATTTTTGTGGGTTGGTTTTTGGGGGTTTTCCGTGTGTGGCGTTTTTCCTTTTCCCCCCCCTTTTTAAAATTCTTAAATTTTCTTTTTTTAAAAAGGGAATCCAGGCAAAAACCCCAAAGGTTCCCCCAGGCACTTATCAATTCTTTCTTTATTAAACACTTAATTGGTTTTTAAAAATTTTTTGTTTAGTTCAATGTTTGACCCCCCCCCTGGTTCCCCCCGGCCCAAAAGCCCCTTTTCCCCGTTTTTTAATATTTTTTCCCTTTTCTTTCTTTTGCTTAAATTTTTTACTTCAGGGATGTGAACCATTAAAAGTGGATCCCAAGGCCAAATTCGGACCCCCCAAAAAAACCCAAAATTGAAGTATATTTGGATATCGGTGAAAGGAAGCATACTACCCACTAATTTTGAAAACTTTGGAAAAATTTTTAAAGATTTCAGGCTTCCCCCTTCCGACTTTTTTTAATTAATAACTTCCTTGGTTTACCGTTTTATTGTTTCAAAAAACGTTTGGTCACTTTTCCGGCCTTTACTTTTTTGTTTTAAAATTTTTCCCGCCTTAAAAATTTTTTTTCCCGTAGAGCCCCCCTTTTTACCCCGCTGCTTTGGCCCCCCTTCCCCCCTTGTTTTGTTGTTTTTGTGTTGGGAAATACTTTGGGTTTGCCGTTTGGACGGGTTTTGTTTTTTTAATAATCTTTGGTTTTTGGGTTTTTTTGGGTTGTTGTGTTGTGTTTTGGCCTTTCCCTTTGGGTTTTGGTTTGTGGTGTGTGTGGGGTGGTGGGTGGGGGTTGTGTGTGTTGTGTGGGGGGTTTTTGTGGGTTGTGTGGGGGTTTTGTGGGGGTGTGGGGGTTTTTGTGTTTTGTGGGGGCTGTGGGGTGTGGGTGTGTTGGGGTGTGTCTGGTTGGTGTGTGTTGTGGGTGTGTGGGTTGTTGGTGGGGGTGTTTTGGGCTGTGTTGGTTGGGGGTGGGTTTTGTGTGTTTTGTGGTTGGGGGGGTTTTGAGGGGGGTGGGGGGTAGTGGGGGTTGTGTTGTGGGTGTGTTGTGTGTGTGGTGGGGGGGTTGGTTTTTGGGTGGGGTTGGTGTGTGTGGGGGTGGGGGGGTGGGGGTGTGTTTTGTTGTGGGTTTTGGGGTGTGTGGTGGGGGGGTTTTTTTGGGGGTGTGTGGTGGGTGGGTTTTGTACTCACTAGTTGTACTCAAACCCAGTTGGGTTGCGGGGGTCGATCGAGCTCCTGGCCCCCGCCCCTTCACCCGATCGGGACTAGGTCACTTTTCCCCTGAAACCCTGGGCTTTATCGTACCTCTGCTTTAAAACTATGTATGGATCCCGCCTCCCCCTACATCGGCCCTTTCCCAAAATATTCCACTTACTATACTTGTGGCTGAAGAAAAAAACTTTCCCAAAATTCCCCGTGAATTTTCTGTGTCTTTGCTTCCAAACTGTGTCCCTTGTTATGTGTCAAACTCTGGAACATCCCGTCTTTGTCCACCTTGTTTAATTCCTCTCGTATTTTTTGTTTTTCGTTATCATGTCCCCCCCTATCTCCTTTTGTCCCCCAGTGTCGTCAGGTTTTATTTCCCTTTAACCCCTCCCCGTAGGACATTTCCTCTTAAACTCTGGGATAGTCTTGTTTTCAAACCTTTGCACTTTCTCTAGTTTCCCTTTACGTGCTTTGGGTAGGGTTGGGTTCCAAAATGGTGCCGCTACTCCAATATGGGCCTTTTAACATACACGGGGTTTTACGGGTTCCCGAAAGAAAGTTTGTGTGTGTGGGGTGTGTTTGTGTGTGTGTGTGTGTGTGTGTGTGTGTGTGTGTGGGGTGGGTTTTGGGGTGTGTGTGTGGTTGTGTGTGTTTAGTGGGTGTGGGTGGGTGTGTGTGTGGGGGGTGGGTGGGTGGGTTTGGGTGTGGGGGTGTGTGGGTGGGTGGGGTGTGTGTGGGTGTGGTGTGGGGAGTGGGTTTTGGTGGGTGTTTTGGGTTTTTTGTGTGTGAGTGTTGGGGTTGGGGGGTTGTGTTTTGTGGGTTTGTTGTGGGTGGGGGTTGGGGGGGTTTGTGTGTGGGGGGTGTGTGTGTGTGTGTTTGGGTTTTGGGGGTGTGTGTGTGGGGTTTTTGGGGGGGGTGGGGGAGTGGGGGGAATCAGGAACAGGACTTTGGGAAAAATCTCACCTACGTACTTTGTATAAGAGGTGAGGGGTGGGTGTGCCTGCCCGAAAATTTTCTCTTACCCTTACACTGTCCCCCCCCAAAAACCCCTGAGTTTCCCGGCCCCCACGGTTTTTCCAGGGCCCGTCTGGCGCCCTTCCCCCAAGTTTTTAACGCTGTTTCCCTTTGGGTCAATCATAATTTCTTTTAGGTTTTTAAATGTTAAAAATTTGAGAGGGGTGGAGGCAGGGGGGTGATGGAAAAAAAAGTAAATTTTCAAAGGGGAAAAATAACCCGTACCGGTCAAGTGCTTGAAACAGCCAGGTTATGATGGCTATGTTAAAAACCCCGCGGGCTTACTAGCAGCAAAAAGCCTGGTGACCAGGGAGTGAAAAATGGGGTATTTTTTCTTCATGCCCCAAAACTGCGGTGTAGAAAGGGAACCCCGGGGAACCCGTTAGAGTTTTTGTACTCCTGAAAACCTTTTGGGTTGGGGGGAAACAGGCCCCCACCAAGAAAATATTAGATAAAAATTTTTGGAATCCGGACATGAGCGCCCCAATTCCCCCCAGTTGGCCTAGGAAAACTTTAATATAAAAAAGTATACAAAGTATGTATGAAGCAAACCATACCCCGGGGATTGGGAAACCCCGGGGTTTCTGAAAATTGGGTTAAAAACCAGATATTTTTGCAATAAAGGGAAAGATAGGTTTAGCCTAGGGCCACTGAATTAGAGCAAAAACTCAGGTTTTCAAACCTGACGAAATAACCAAAAGGGGAACCCAAGGGGCCATATAGGATATTGCAAAGGGGAAAAACCCAAAATTTTTTTATCCTAGCAAAATCCAAAATAAGAAATACCTTTTAGGGGAAATTTGGGCAATTATTTAAAGGAGATTGTATTTTGGGGATGAACAGGGGAAAAGAATGAACCCACCCAAATGGCAGCAAGGTAGGGAAAAAGCCCGGGAAAAAATTTTTACCCCAGCCCAAAAAGGGCCCCCGCCAGACTAACTACCGGACATTTTGTACCCAAATTCCCCTAGATTTCGAAAAAATTTGGGCATGTCCACTCACTCAGCAACCCGGACCAGGTTCATGGAATGCTTTTAAAAAAAGTGCAAAGTACACTTGCACGAGCCCTCGTTTCTTTTTAGAAAGAGCTTAGATCCAGGTGAAATCCGGAGGCCCAAAGAGGCGGACATAGCCCCCTTTGCAAAAAGGGAGGTTAAGAGCACTAGTAAAAATTACAGTGTGAGACGGCAGATTACAAATTTTCAGGGACCAGCACAACCGCAAAAACCCAAACCCAACATGGTTTTAGGCGGACGTCATGCCTTCACAGTGTGAACCTTTTAGACAGAATTGGAGGTTTGGGAAGAAGCCCAAACGCATTTGATTTGGGACATTTTGCAAAGGTGTTTGACAGATGCGATATGGATTGATAGGCACAAAATGAGGCCGGGGCTTCGGGGAAGGTAAGCGATGGTCTTCAGGTTCCTAACCCAGAAAACAAAAGTATATAAAAAGAGAAAATCCCGCACAGCGAGGTCAAAGCTCAGTGCCCCAATGGCTGTCCTGGCCCCTCTGCTGTTTCTCATCCATATAGCAGCTTTTTATAAAAACAACCGTCACACTTTTGTACATTTGCAGATACACTAAAATAAGCTGGGGAAAATCGCTACGGTAGAGGAATGAACAATTGCAGGAAGACATGAGCAGGGTTTTCCAGGGACAGTTGAAAAATGCGTTTAGTGGTGATAAGTTCCAGGTTGGGGGAAAAAATGAAAAATCAAAAAGGGAAAACTATATACAAAACTCAAAAGGGTCACCCAAAAAAACGAAAGGAACAGGTAAAAGACTGGGAATAATTTTGCCCCGCTGACCTTTTTTTAAAAGGGGAAAATAAGACAAAAATCACGACAGCAGGAAGATAACGGGGGTGAGTATTTAAACTTTAAAAAAGGGAGATAATGCCGATGGTGACACACCCTTTAAAACATGTGCTCCTATTTGAATATTACTAGTGCTGACAGCCCCGTTCAAAGCAAGAGAAAAATCGGAGCTGGGGAAAAAACAGAGATCTTTTTGGCTACATTGA
>NW_026466478.1:0-13079 GCF_026875155.1 Cherax quadricarinatus
TCGAGTTTAGATGTTTTTTCGGCTAATTTTGTCCGAATTTCACCGGTGCCCCGTGTTTTGGCCGGTGTACCAAACCTGTCGCCTGCCTGCGCAGGCGTTGTGAGCCAGTCAAGCTTTGTTTATCCTTGAGTGAACATTACCCTGTGTGCTCATCCCAACATTTCACAATAACTTCATTATATTTAGTGCTTGTTTATTGATTGTGACTGAAATAAGCCACCATGGGCCCTTTGGCAAAGAAAGTGATAAACATGATAGAATTGAAGAAAGAAATTTTAGCAAAGTACCAAAGTGGAGGAGGAAGAGAGATGGGGGAATGTGCCTTCTTCAGTGATTCAGTGATTCTATGATATGTACGATACTAAAGCAACACGAGTCCATAAAGACTATAATGCCAGCCAGCAATAAAGTGTAGCATTAACAAAGTAGCAAGTAAGTTAAGCGATTAACAATAAAAATGACGACATGAAACTTAACTCCTCCCTTGTTGTTCGAGGTATATAGGGCGACTGAAAACACTGCCGTCTGCTGCTGCTTATGCTCTCAGTGGCCCTTATACACCCAAAAACACAACATACGTAACGACGTATTTATTCTAGAGTATATGTTACGTTTCTATATTATTAATATTGTTTATGTCACATTAGATGAAGTATGATAGATAAATAACCGTAGAGTTGATATTAGTGTCATACTGAAGGACTATCTTGTCCTGCCTCCCTCAAACGCCAACAAGTGTCTTCAATAAAGGTAAAACTGATTTAAATGTTCATTTATCCATTAAAATTAGTGCTTTATATTTATTTCTCATTGTTTTCTGTATGTAAAAACTATAGTATTTATTCTTTAAAAAATTAATTTTTTTGCGAATATTTTTGGGTGGAATGGATTAACTGGATTTACAGTAGTATTTCTTATGGGAAATATTGCTTCAACTTCAGGCCTAGCTCCTGGAACGGATTATGGCCGAAACTCGGGGATCCACTCTACAGTAGACCCTTGTAATACAGTGGTCCCTCAATTATCGTCCATAATCCATTCCTGGAAGTGGGACTATTATCGAAATAGATGATTTTCGAATCATTTTTCCCCATAAGAAATAATGTAAATACAATTAATCCGTTCCTGACACCCAGAAGTATTAAAACAAAAAAATTTTTTACATGAAATATAGATGTAGTACAAAAACAATACAATGGCACATGATGAATGAAACATTAACAGCATAACACTTACCTTTATTGGCGATTCTTCTTATGTACGGAGACTGGAGGAGGAGAGAGACTGAATTACTGTTTGGAAGGGAATCCCCTTCCATCAATACCTCAGGTACCGAGTGCTTTTCTGGGGTTACTTCTCTTCTCTGTTTCTTAATGCCACTAGGACCAGCTTGAGAGTCACTGGAGTCCTGTTTCGCAAAAAAACTGTCCAGAGAGCTTTGTTTCTGGCGTCTCTTTAAAACTTCCTAAAATAGGCCAAGACTCTCTCACTGTACAAGTTGCTGATATGGCTTGCAACAAACCTTCTCAGGGTGATGTTTCTCCATAAGTCTTTCCATCTTACCCCACATTTCAAAAATCTCCTTAATTTCTGAAGAAGGCAACTTCTTCCATCTCTCTTCCCTCCTCCTCCGCAGCAAGATTCTGAGCTGCGATTTGTTGCTCTTCCTGCTGAAGCTCTTGCAGCTCCTCAGTGGTTAGCTCTTCGTTGTGGTCCTCCACCAACTCTTCCACATCCTCCAAACTCACATCCAACCCCATGGAACTCCCCAGTGCCACAACAGAGTTCACAACTGACATAGGCTTATCAGGGGCCCTCAAACTTTTCAAAATCTCTCTTGTGGACACAATCTGGCCACAATTTTCTCCAAGCAGAGTTCAAAGTCCTGGTAGTCACTCCCTCCCAAGCCTTACCTATAAGGCTTATGCAATGGAGAATACTGAAGTGTTCTTTCCGAAAATCTCGTAGGGTCAAGTGAGTGTCTGAGGTCACATTAAAGCACCTTTCAAACATGCTTTGGTGTAGAGTTTTTTAAAGTTTGCAATGACCTGCTGGTCCAGGGGCTGGAGGAGGGGAGTGGAATTCGGGGGCAAAGACTTTACTGTGATGAACCCAAACTCCTTCAGAATTAGGTCATCCAAGTTTGGAGGATGAGCAGGTGCTTTGTCCATTACTAGGAGGCACTTGAGATTCAATTTCTTTTCCAGGAGGTAATTCTTCACATAGGGCCAAACACTTCATTGAACCACTCGACAAAAATGTCCTTGTGACCCATGCCTTATTATTAGATCTCCAAAACACACCACAATTTACTCTTCATAACATTGTTTTTCTTGAACACTCTGGGATTTTCAGAATGGTACACTAGTAACGGCTTCACTTTGAAATCTCCACCAGCATTAGCACAGAACATGAGCGTCAGCCTGTCTTTCACAGGCTTGTCCTGGCAGTGCCTTTTCTTCCTGAGTAATGTAGGTCCTCTTTGGCATTTTCTTCCAAAAGAGACCTGTTTCGTCACAATTGAACACTTGTTCAGGTTTCAGTCCTTCAGCCTCTATGTACTCCTTGAATTCCTGCACATATTTTTCAGCTGGTTTTTGGTCTGAACTGGCAGCCTCACCATGCCTTATCACACTGTGTATGCCAGTACGCTTAAATCTTTCAAACCAGCCTTTGCTGGCCTTAAATTCACTCATATCACCACTAGTTGCAGGCAATTTCTTTACCAAATCGCCATTCAACTGCCTAGCCTTTTCACAAATAAGCGACGTCATAAGACTATCTCCTGCTAATTGTTTCTCATTTATCCACACCAATAATAACTTCTCAACATCTTCGAGTACTGGTGATCTCATTTTTGTCAGCATATTTACCCCTTTGCAACAACAGCTTCCTTGATTTCCTTTTTCTTGGCTATGATGGAAGATATGGTGTGTACAGGATTTGTTATACATCCTGGCCAGTTCACCACACATACGCCACTTTCATATTGTTCAATGATGTTTTTCTTAAATTCAATCGTATTTCTCACCTTCTTTACCAAAGGCTTGGCACTAGGAGCTTTATTTGGAGCCATGGTAGCTTATTTAGCACTTGCAAGCACTAAAATGAATGGAATAGTATTATGAAATATTTCGTATGAACACGTGAGGGGACCGTCACTCACTGGTAAACAATGACACACCGGCTGGGAACGGCTCAGAGCCATGAGTACGCATCCAGGACGAAAGACGATTAGCGAGTTAACGGACCATTTGCGAGCCAATGTTTAGACAAAATAACATTACTATTTCCGAAATGGACGACTTTCAGGCCAGACGATTACTGAGGGACCACTGTATATGGTAGTTACGTTCCTGAAAATGCTGTTAGATAAACTAAAGAACTTATGAGAAAAATACGGTTACGTTCCTGGGAACCCCAAAAAAGCCAAACTTTTTTTTAGACCTCCAGATCTTACAAAAATAAAGTGAATATGTAATTGTTGTTCAATGTCATGATGTATTATGTTTTTAGTGCTTAAGACTACAAATGCAACAGAAATTATATTTCTTACCTTAAATTGTGGGTGCTGGTGTTTGTCATTGATTGCGAAGAGAGTGGAGAGTTATGCTGTGGCCCTACTGGGCTGAGGTGGATGGTTAGAGGTTCTGGTAATGAAGTCAATGGTTGTACTGGAGTGTGCATAAATTCTGTAATGCATTTCTGGGCTATTTCACCCTACAGTACATTATAAAGCTGACAGTAATGTTTTCCATTCTATCAAACGAGACCAAGTAACCGAGAAACAACCATAAAAACCATTCAAAAATACACCACAAAGTCACTATTTTAAACCAATAACACATTTGCCATTTTTTATCAGTTATGCACTGCATGGGGTAGGATTATTTTTATATGGTGCACACTTACCGCATCGACCCGTTCTCTCATATCTAGCACAAATTTACCACTCACTGCTTATCTGAGTGAGCTGAGCTCATGGCGTAGTACTATGGCACAGACTGCAAACCCGTAGAACTATGGCATGGACAGTGAAGGGGTTAAGTAATGCTTTTAAACATGTAAACTGGAAAAAAAGGAGCTGAATCTCAACTGTAATATATTTTCTGGAGTAGAAAACTTCCTCAACATTATAAAATAGTGTTTCACAGTATACATTGCTCACAAAAGTCAGTGCAAATAACAAACAAGGCAAAATTACCTTTGGCTAACAAATGTTTGCTCAGATCAGTCTAAACAATATGTGAAAATGGAAAGTAGAGTGTTTTCTTTCCAAGGAAAAAATGCATTACTGTGAGATCATCACAAATAAAATTAGGAAGTCCAGATAAAATTACTATTCAACTAGATTAGATTTAATGATTCTGAAGAAGATATAAAAAGAACTTAAAAATCCTCCCCCCTGCCTCATAGTTATCCATGATGTGAACAAGCATAATAACTTGTCTCTAGTAGGAACTAATCTTCTAAACAATATTCCAGAGGCCCATACCAACATTAGCAGTTGTCTAACAGGCAGTTACCCAAATTCCTTTTACTTGGCTACTATCACTTCAGAAATAACCACAATAATAAAATCACTAAGAAATACAACTAGTACCACAGCTAAAATACCTATCATTTTATACAAAGCAATTGCACAGGTATTATATTCCGATGTTGCAATGTTTCAGCAAATCACTTAAAAATTAAAAGCCTTAGATTATTTTTTTTTTTTGTTTCAGTGCAGTTTTTGTAAAGATGGATATTAGAAAAATTGGATAGTAATTGGAGGTCATATCCATGATAATAATGTGCTATTACAGTACTTCACAATATATCAAGAACACAAGCAGATATCTATGATTCTAGACACTTTTGTAAGTGCGAGACTATTAAATATTAGGAGGCAAGGACACATACTTTCTAAGGAAGCTTGACATAATCCTTTTATATAGCAAAAGAATCATGTTGATATCACCAGCAATTAATAAGCAATTTTTGGTGTGAAATAGTATAAATCATTGATGCAATGCACTGGAAAGAGAAGAGAAATGTAGTATAATGTGATCCTTCATAGACAAAGTTTTGCCCAAACAGTGGGCTTTATCAAGTCACAAATATGTCTACCTGGGAAAAGATGATGTCCATACAGTATTTATTTTTTATTTATCATCATGCTTAAGATTACCACTGAAGCTTGGTACATTGGTATGAGATAAAAGAGAAGATTTTGTTTGGATTTTTAACCCCAGAGAATTAGCCACTCAGGATAAACCCAAGAAAGTCAGTGTGTCATCGAGGACTGTCTTATTTCCATTGTGGTTCTCCAATCTTATCCCACAGGATGCAACCCACACCAGTTGACTAACACGCAGGTACCTACTTGCTTGCTAGGTGAACAGGAACAGCAAGTGTAAGGAAACATGCTCAATGTTTCCACCCAGCCGGGAAGTGAACCAAGAACACTCAGCACGTGAAGTGAGAGCGTTGCCTACCAGGCCGTGGGTCACCTGCACATTCTATAAATTGCTCCAATTATTTGATTACTAGGATCTGTGGTGAAAAGAGCTAATATATATATGGTGGAACCTCAACTTACAAGTGCCCCAACATACGAGTTTTTCGAGATATGAGCCATCGCTCGGTCGATTTTTTGCTCAGAGTTACGAGCCAAAATCTGAGTTACGGGCGAACTTCCCACTCAAGGGAGGTTCCTTGATGTTGGTGAGGGGCTCTTGATCTAGGGAATTGGATCTGTGCTCCAGTTCCCTAAATTAAGCCTAAATACCTTCCATCCCCTCCCCCCCACAGGCGCTGTATAATCCTATGGGTTTAGTGCTTCCCCAATATAATAATAATAGTAATAATAATACAGTGGACCCCCGCTTAATGATCACCTCCCAATGCGACCAATTATGTAAGTGTATTTATGTAAGTGCGTTTGTACGTGTATGTTTGGGGGTCTGAAATGGACTAATCTACTTCACAATATTCCTTATGGGAACAAATTCGGTCAGTACTGGCACCTGAACATACTTCTGGAATGAAAAAATATCGTTAACCGGGGGTCCACTGTAATAATAATGAGCTTTGGAACGCTGCCACTAGTTGGCGCAGCAAATGCCACAACATCCCTCAGCAGTGCACGTGTTTACCTTGCCGTGGAAGCATTTGTGTTTTGCTTGAGTTTTGTGCAGTTATTTTGCCAAATTTCTTTTTTTCTAACCATGGGTCCTAAGAAAGTAAGTGCAAAGGACAGTGCTGAGAAGAAAAAGAGGATGATGTCCATGGAATTAAAGCGTGAAATCATAAACACAAGTGAGGTGTGCAGGCTGTGGGCCTGGCCAGGCAGTACGAGCGTAGTACTTCTATCATATGTACGATACTAAAGCAGGAGTTGATAAAGCCTATAGTGCCAGCCAAGTGAAAAAAAAAAAAACAATTTGTAGTAGTTAAGTTCAGCGATAAAGTGTAGCATTAAGGGTGTAGCAAGTAAGTTAAGCGATTAAGCGATAGAAAAAGGACGAAACGAACTCCTCCAATGTTGTTGTTTATAGGGCCACTGATAGCATATGCCACTCTGCCTATCTTTTCCACCCTCAACCTCTGCCAACATCTCTCCTCCAAGGTAAATATGTGCATACACTTTAAAAACCAGTTTATTTCTTTACATTCTCTATTATGTTTTATTGTGTTTTTATACAATATTTCTTATTTATAAATACATTGTTTCAGTGTTTTCCTTATGAAACTAGTGATCTAGTTCAGTTCGCCTCGCAAACACTCCGTTTTCTCTTATAAGAGCATGGGAAGATATGGTCAGAGCAGCAGCAGGAATGGCTGCTACCACTCATCACATAATGACATATATTATTCATTCTAGAGTATATGCAGTGGTACCTAGAGTTTTGAACTCATTTCATTTCAGAATGCTGTTCGAGTGCCAATACTGAACGAATTTGTTCCCATAAGGAATAATGTAGATTAGATTAGTTTGTTTCAGACCCCCAAAAATACACTTACAAATGCACTTACACAAATACACTTACATAATTGTTCGAGCTGGGAGCTATTTGAAACTTGGGGTACCACTGTATCATGTTTCTATGTTATTCATATTGCTTATTATGTCATATTAGATCAATTGTGATAGATAAATATGCCATAGTTGATATTAGTGTTAAACTGAAGTATTTTGTTCTGCCTCCCGAGAGCAGGAATTCCACTGGAACGGATTAATGGTATTTCAATTAATTTAAATGAGGAAAATTGATTTGATATACAGTGGCAGCCCGAGTTTTGTCCATCTCCCAACTCAAACAATTATATAAGTGTATAATTGGAAGTGCTTTTTTTAAGTATTTCTGGGGGTCTGAAATGATCTACTCTAATTTACATTATTCCTCATGGGAACCAATTCGTTCGGTAACTGCACTCAAACAGCCTTCTGGAACAAATTATGGCCCAAACTCGGGGTACCACTGTATGAGCAAATTGAGTTACGAGCTAGGTCAAAGAACGGATTAAACTCCTAAGTCGAGGTTCCACTGTACTCGCATTCATTGCTGGTAGAAATAAGTTATATTGGCTGGCTTTGCTAGGTTGTCCTAAAAAACTTTAGGCTAGCTTAACCTCATGTCTTGATTGACAGTGTCCTCATTTCACATACTGAAGGCCCTGGGAATGCTTCCTGGCACAGATGAAATGCCAGGCTTGTTTAGTTACACTTGCTGCCCCTGTTCACCTAGCAGTAAGTAGATACCTGGCTGTTAGTCGACTGTTGGGGTTACATCTCGAGGGGTGAGAAAATTAAAGGAGCCCAATGGAAATAAGACAGTCCTCGATGATGCACTAACTTTACTGGGTTATCCTGGGTGCCTAACCTTCCGGGTTAAAAATCCGAACAAAATCTTATGTAATGTACATTCACCCAAAAATTAAGAATATACATGTATTTGTTAAGTAAAGAACACATATACAACCTGATGAGACTAATGCAGAATAAAGGGAGTTTTTATTATCTCAGATTCTGGCCTCATACATGTCACACTGCCATTACTTGAGACACCTCCACTATTACTACTGCTGCAACTAATATCCCACCCTCCCTCCTATATAAGCTCACTATTTACGATCAGCTCCCAATGCGACCAATTATGTAAGTGTATTTATGTGAGTGTGTTTGTATGTGTATGTTTGGGGGTCTGAAATGGACTAATCTAATTCACAATATTCCTTATGGGAACAAATTCGGTCAGTACTGGCACCTGAACATACTTCTGGAATGAAATAATATCGTAAACCGGGGGTCCACTGTATTTGATAAAGCTCATGGAAGAAAAAAAGATTACCCTAGTAAATGTCTCATTAGGTTACATGTGTGTTCATTTACATAAGTATTGTTAGTATTACTACCAATCATCATACAAGGTACACATGAGTACAATTATCACACAGAGTAAACTACCTAGGATAACCCAAAAAGGTCAGACAGTGATTTATAGCTGTCATAGTGAATTCAACATTATACTTCTACATGCACCAGAATCCTACCTTTAAAAATATTAACTGGCTTTTACTTAAATAAAAACTTTTACACATGATCCAATTCAAATATAGAACCAAGTGATGTACAAAAGAAACTACAACACTGTTCAAATAGCCAGTCAGGCTGACTTGTTTTAATTTACCTTTTGCTGACTTGTAAATTATAGTCTAATAAAAATTATACAAACCTTGTCAGCCTCCAGAATAACAAAAAATATAATAAAAAAAAAATTCAAGTTTTAATAAATACGATACAGTTTGGGTATAATTTTTTGTAAAGCATCACAATTTGAAGAGTGCCAAGCTTTACCTAGCTGTCCAAAGCAGTGATATTTGTAGTACTTGGCGGGTTAAAGTACAGAACACTTTTCAGTGTAGCATTCAGAAAAATACTGGTGTATAGCTGTGCTAGTGGCAGATATTACGGCGCTGGACTAGTGACGCTGGGGGGCGTATGCCTGAAATACCCTCCTCCTGAAACCTAATTACTTCCATACCCGGTCATTTTCAAGTCAATAATCCATGCTCGCACAATCACAGACTGCATCTGTGCAGCTGTCACTCACCTTAAAGTACAGCTAGTGTGCTATGGCCTCATGGAAGCTTTCATAACATCAACAACTAAGCCTGCCTTGCCATACACGCCGCCATATTTGTTGACTTGAGTGTGTGAGGCAAGTGAGGGTCAGCAGGCGGCCACCAGCTCCTCTTATTATTAACCGTCTTCATCCTCCCTACTTTCCCATACCATTAAACCAACCATGACAGTATACTCACCAATCTTATCACATCCATTACTCCCGGTTAAAAGCACGAGTGCAATAAGCACATCAAGAGATAATTCGATAAATATAAAGGGTCTTAAGACTTCTAAACGTCCTGCCATCAAACATACGAGGGGATTAAAAATAGACCTATAAATCTTCAAGAGGAAACCTAAGACGTTTCCGAAGTAATTTCCTAATAAACCTGACTGATCAGTATGTTAACAGGTAGGCCACGGGGGCGATGATTCCCGAAGCCATAGGAACATAAGAGCAGTTGAACACTGCAGTAGGCCTATTGACACATGTTAGTGGTCTGTTAGGCTAGTTTAGGAAACAGGACAAGCGTTTCCTGTAGAGTAAAAGGACAAGTGCAACTAATGTGACATTTTATTGTGGCAACATTTCGCTCTCCAGGAGTGTTAACCCTTTGGGGCCTAGTTCGTAGGCCTTTTGTGTATCCATATGCTCTTGCGCTGCCGTCCACAGAATGGATATGGGGTGCACAATAAACTAGCCACTTCGGTGGCAAAATCTAAAAATCTAATCTCCAGGAGCGTTATCAAGCCATTACAAATAATACATGGACACAGAGGGTATATATAGCCTAGTAGTAGTAGTAATACAATATGGTAGAACAATCAACTTGCACATGAGTAAAACAAACCATACCACGGGTGGGGATAGAACCCGCGATCAGAGTCTCAAAACTCCAGGCTGGAGTTTTGAGACTGATCGCGGGTTCTATCCCCACCCGTGGTATGGTTTGTTTGCAATCGTGTCATTACGATTTCGTGAGACATGAGTAAAAGGTTATAAAAGCTATTACTGGGTAGCATAAAAATAGGTTAGACATATTTCTTTATTATTATAATAAAAAAGAAGCGCTAAACCAACATATTTCTTTATGGTACCCAAGTAACAGCTTTTATAACCTTTCACTCATGTGCAAGTTGATTGTTTTACCATACTGTATTACTACTACCACTAGTACTACACCTCATTAAGCCTACATATACTCTCTGTGTCCATGTATTGTTTGTTACGGCTTGACAAAGCTCCTGGAGAGCGAAACGTTGCCACAATAAAATGACACTTTAGTTGCACTTGCCTCCACTCTACATATTATCGGTAATTCCACCAACATTAATACAAGCGTTTCCTGACGCGGGTCTAACATGATGACCCACCGTTGGATTATTATTATAATCAAGGGGAAGCGCTAAACCCGTAGGATTATACAGCGCCTGGGAGGGATGTGGAAGGCATTCAGGCTTAATTCGGGGAACTGGAGCACAGATCCAATTCCCTAAATCAAGAGCCCCTCACCAACACCCCACCGTTGGAGCTCCTGGTCATCTGACCGAGGCCTGCCGCTGGCTTACCGATTCACCCCTTTAAAAATTATAGTCGTAGTTATAACCATTTAGCGAGAACTTAGTGGTATACAATAACGGCAGGTTAATAAGACACGTGCACAGGGCCGGAGTATGGCATAGGCTTTAGGGGCAGCAGCCCAGGGGCCTCCAGAGATTAAGTGAAACGTGTTCCTAGTTACTGCTGTATATTTATAATTATAGTATGTTATTACGTCACGTATACCTGGAGTGTGTTCCGGGGGTCAACGCCCCCGCGGCCCGGTCTGTGACCAGGCCTCCTGGTGGATCAGAGCCTGATCAACCAGGCTGTTATTGCTGGCTGCACGCAAACCAACGTATGAGCCACAGCCCGGCTGGTCAGGAACCGACTTTAGGTGCTTGTCCAGTGCCAGCTTGAAGACTGCCAGGGGTCTGTTGGTAATCCCCCTTATGTATGCTGGGAGGCAGTTGAACAGTCTCGGGCCCCTGACACTTATTGTATGGTCTCTTAACGTGCTAGTGACACCCCTGCTTTTCACTGGGGGGATGTTGCATCGTCTGCCAAGTCTTTTGCTTTCGTAGTGAGTGATTTTCGTGTGCAAGTTCGGTACTAGTCTCTCTAGGATTTTCCAGGTGTATATAATCATGTATCTCTCCCGCCTGCATTCCAGGGAATACAGGTTTAGGAACCTCAAGTGCTCCCAGTAATTGAGGTGTTTTATCTCCATTATGCGCGCCATTATTATTATAATCAAAAAAAGAAGCGCTAAGCCACAAGGGCTATACAGCATATGCGCGCCATGAAGGTTCTCTGTACATTTTCTAGGTCAGCAATTTCACCTGCCTTGAAAGGTGCTGTTAGTGTACAGCAATATTCCAACCTAGATAGATTATTATTATAATCAAGGGGAAGTGCTAAACCCGGAGGATTATACAGCTCCAGCCTAGATAGAACAAGTGACCTGAAGAGTGTCATCATGGGCTTGGCCTCCCTAGTTTTGAAGGTTCTCATTACCCAGCCTGTCATTTTTCTAGCAGATGCGATTGATACAATGTTATGGTCCTTGAAGGCGAGATCATCCGACATGATCACTCCCAGGTCTTTGACGTTGGTGTTTCGCTCTATTTTGTGGCCAGAATTTGTTTTGTACTCTGATGAAGATTTAATTTCCTCGTGTTTACCATATCTGAGTAATTGAAATTTCTCATCGTTGAACTTCATATTGTTTTCTGCAGCCCATTGAAAGATTTGGTTGATGTCCGCCTGGAGCCTTGCAGTGTCTGCAATGGAAGACACTGTCATGCAGATTCGGGTGTCATCTGCAAAGGAAGATACGGTGCTGTGGCTGACATCCTTGTCTATGTCAGATATGAGGATGAGGAACAAGATGGGAACGAGTACTGTGCCTTGTGGAACAGAGCTTTTTACCGTAGCTGCCTCGGACTTTACTCTGTTGACTACTGCTCTCTGTGTTCTGTTAGTGAGGAAATTATAGATCCATCGACCGACTTTTCCTGTTATTCCATTAGCACGCATTTTGTGCGCTATTACGCCAAGGTCACACTTGTCGAAGGCTTTTGCAAAGTCTGTATATATTACATCTGCATTCTTTTTGTCTTCTAGTGCATCTAGGACCTTGTCGTAGTGATCCAGTAGTTGAGACAGACAGGAGCGACCTATTCTAAACCCATGTTGCCCTGGGTTGTGTATTATTATTATTATATTATTATTATTATTATAATCAAAAAGAAGCGCTAAGCCACAAGGACTATACAGCCCTGGGTTGTGTAACTGATGGGTTTCTAGATGGGTGGTGACCTTGCTTCTTAGGACCCTTTCAAAGATTTTTATGATATGGGATGTTAGTGCTATCGGTCTGTAGCTCTTTACTGTTGCTTTACTGCCCCCTTTGTGGAGTGGGGCTATGTCTGTTGTTTTTAGTAACTGTGGGACGACTCCCGTGTCCATGCTCCCTCTCCATAGGATGGTAAAGGCTCGTGATAGAGGCTTCTTGCATTATTATTATTATAATCAATGGGGAAGCGCTAAACCCGGAGGATTATACATTATTATTATTATTATAATCAAAAAGAAGCGCTAAGCCACAAGGACTATACAGCGCTGCAGGGCAGGAAGGAAGCGAGGGCATCAGGTAGCAAAAGGGAGATGGATGAGTAATAGGTTACGGATAACAGCGGGGTAGTGGATGGTGAAAGGGTAAAGGGCAGCAAGAGACTGAACTAGAAAGGGCTGAGGGGAGTGCGAAAAGTATCATCAGAGTTTGTGGAGTAAATCAGTCGTTGTCAAGAAGTCAATGAGAGAGTCAGGATTAAAGGAGGGTCCATCAGCAAGAAGGGAAGGTAAGAGAGAGTAGTAGAACGAAGACGACGTTGGAGGTAAATTCTGCGGCTCGTTGATGGAGGG
>NW_026466479.1:0-13725 GCF_026875155.1 Cherax quadricarinatus
AATTTTGAAAATAATAAAAAAAAGTGATCAAACGTTTTTTTTAAAAGTTTTCAAATGTAAAAAAAAAAAAAAAGCTCTACGTTTTTTTAAATACTTTCAAATGTTGAAAAAACTAGATCTACTTTGGACATTTTAAGGGGTTTTAACAAACGCCTAACTAACAATGTAAAATATTCGGGCAGGGAATATATAAAAAATATATAAATATATATATAATATATTTTAAAATATATATATATATATAAAATATATTATATATATATAATATATATATAATATTTCTGCCGAATATGAAAACCTCAATTAGCAAGAACTCTTTTAAAAATTAAGTCCTTTCTGAAATTTTCTTTTATACTTTAAAGAACATTTTTTTCATTAATGTTAAATGAAAAAACTTTGTTTTTGAAAACCAAAAAAATTTAGAAAATTTTACCTAACCTTTTTATAACAAGAAAAAATTTTTTTTAGACTAACCCCAAAAAAAAATAATTTTAGATTTGTTTACAAAATTTAATACAAACAAAACATAAATATTTTTTTTTTCGTTAGGTTCAGAAAATTTTTGGCGAAATTTTTTGCATACACAAATTTTCGCTTGTCCATAGGGCAAGATAGCGTTGCTTTTAACCCAAGCTCGCAAGTTCTCCTATTTTATATTATTTTTTTATTACCACCCCGGGCCTTTCCCACCAAGGCAGGGGGGGCCCGAAAAAGAAAAACTTTCACCATCTTCACTCCATCACGTCTTGCCAAAGGGGGTGTTTTACCTACATTTTTAAACTGAAACTTTAACACCCCCCTTCAATGCAGGCACTTATTTTTCCCCTCTCCGGGCTCAAGTCCGGCCTCCCGGGTTCCCCTGAATCCCTTCATAAATTTTTACTTTGCTCCACCCAACAGCACGCAAAGTATTAAAAACCATTTGCTCCATTCACCCCCATCAAACACCTCCGCATACCTGCTGGAAGTCCAACCCCCGCACAAACAAAACCCCCTTTACCCCCCCCCCTCCAACCCTTCCTAGCCGCCCCCTCCCCCCCTTCCCCTTCCACTACAACTGAAATTAAATATAATACGGGAATTCGCAAGAGAGGGAAATAACACAAATATGTCTCTGGCTGAAGGAGACTCGAACCTACAACCTTGGAACAAGTACGCAGTTTTCCCTTTTCACCACACGGGCCAATACCTTGGGGCCCAGCTTGCGCTAACGTTGCCCCAAGGGAGCCAGCTTCCACTACTGCTTTTCATCTCATCATTTGTATTTGTAAATAACAAGGGCTAAAGCCATCTACCAACATCAAAATACCTTTCTTCCCTGGACCCTCAGGTCAAAGCAATCTTCCGTCTTTTAAGCGACCCACTCAAAAGATCACTTTGACAACAAAATAAAAACAAGAGTATAACTTATTTAAAACGACAGAAATACAGGGAACAAGGGATGGTTGGCCTCTTTGTCACAGAATCTTTTTATTGCTCACAATTTCTGAACACCCCAAATGAAGTAACTGAAGTTTTTGGGAATAAAGCCCGACACCGAAACTTAGTCTTTGTGGTTGTATATAAGCCGCGTAAATGCAACTTTCCCAAGAATTCAAGAATAAAATTTAATATGCCTGAAAAATCCAACCCCAGCCCCATACATCTTGTTGCCTGGTATTCAATTTAATTCATTTAAATATATAAAAATATGGCAAATAAAGTTATAGCAGGGGTAACCCCAGAGGCAGCTTGATGAAAATTCTTACACACACGACTATTGAATTCACCTTAATCCAGAAAATAGTGGAGCCAACAAGACTGGAAAATACAATTCACCTTATTTTCACTGGTAATGACGATCTGGTACGAAATGTAACAGTATCATATACAATATTTTTTTCTGATCACAATATAATCTTAGTTTAGACTTTTATGCACAGGGATTCTGACTAACAAAATGAGTTCAGTTATGAGGATGCCGCCACCAAATTCAACTTCAATAACAAGAACAATCAGTTAGATCAAATTAACCATGTCTTAAATGATACAAAGCTGGGAAGATATCTTAAGCAACCCCAAATCCGAACCAAATACCTAGAAAGAATTACCTTCTGTAGCACTTAAGCTCGAGGCACTTTCCCTGAGAAAAAAAGAAGAGAAGACATAAACTAAAAAGAGACTCCCTCTACAGGTATTACGCTTCCAGGAAATCAAGGTCTGTTATCCTGGGGCATAAAGAGAATTGGAGCGAAATAAACACAGCAGTGAACTTTGAATTGTATTTTCCTTCACCAAGTATATATAGATTTTTACAAGTACGTACATTATATATAATAACTGGAAATATATGTGTACAATACGGTGAGTCAAGGCAAACCCAACAGCCAGAAATCAGACCACAGCTTCCAACCAGCACCTGTGTGAATTTTGGGAATGGTGGAACGGGGGTGTGACACCACAACACATCCGCCATTGTCATACGCACCTATGATTGGTTAAGGGATGGGCCTCCTGGTTCGCTGGTTGCGAGGCAGCCTATATGAGAGTGTGTACATACGCCGAATAAAGGTGACATACTCTTTGCATGCCACAAGTGAAGATAAAGATTCATAGAGCTTCTTATAGAAGCCAGTTTATCTGGGATTACGGAAGGAGGCACTGGCTAGAGAAAAACAGAAAATACTGAACAATATTTAAAGAATCATAGAGGACCTCCAGGAGCACAGAGAAAGCTTGAAGGCAATAAACGAAATTGAAAGAAACACAAAATATTCTGTATCATATGCCCAAATCTAGGGAAAAAACCCCATCCCGCATTGGCCCTTACCTAAATGAGACGGTAACTTACACCGCGATGACAACAAGACAAAGATTATATATTGAAGTCATTAAGGCCAGACTTAAGGGCGACAATATGAAATATTTTTATTATGACTGAGAATGAAAATTTGCTCAATATATCCAAATTTTCTGAATATAACACTAACACCACTGGACTTTTGAAAAAAGAATTACAGGCCTTGCCCATGCACTTCTGCCGCCTCGGTCCAGAACGTGGAACTCTGTGTTCATTAAGAACTGCAAGAAACTCTCTTTTGAATGTCTTAATGTATACTTAGGAGAGGAAGCCTAGACCCGGGGTCATTCCAATTACTAAACCAACAGTAAGCCCAATTACACTAAGATGCAACAAATTAATTGCAGAGTATTGACCGTAGCTCCAGCGAGCATCATAAAAAATCGTCGATAGGGTTCTGACAAGTAAGACTGCCAACCCCTTGGAGGATACCCAACAGTCTTATCCAAGCCAGGGAAGCAATGAGGTTTACGCAAGTCGCTCCTGCCTCTCACAACTACTGGAATCACTATGCCTTGTCCCTCCCGCCCGCCCATCCAAGAACTAACAAAATGCCCCATGTAGTATACACAGACCTGGCAAAATTCTTCGACAAGTGCTATCATGGTGTAATATCACAAAATGTGTGATAAAGTTTTGACGGGAAAAGTGGGTAGATGGATCTTGAACTTTCTAACAACCACAAAACACAAAGAGTAATAGTAAACAGAGTTAAGCATGGGGGCAGCTGGAGTGAAAAGCTCTGTTCCACAAAGTACAGTAATCGCTCTCATCCTTTTGCTGATATCTGACAATACTGGGAATCTGAATCAGTTGTCATTCAATGAGGACACTTGCAAATCTAACTACAAGTGGATATAAACCAAGTTTTCAAATGGGTCCCAGAGAAAACAAGTAAAGTTTTAGTGAAGCCGCAATTTCATTGTTCAACTAAGGAAAACTTGAGGAAATAAAAGTAAATTGGGGTATAAAACAAATTCTAACCACACAATAGAATAGAATAACTAATGTATTAGAAACTGATGAGTGATAATGTGATGGTATCTCCTTCTTCAAAGATCACAACATTTCCATTATCAACATCTGCTAGGAAAATGATAGGATGGCTAATGAAAACTTCAAAACAAGGGATGGCCCAGTCAGTGATGATTTCTCTTTAAAGTTTGAAATACTGCTGTAATTGTTGATCAGAGAATATACAGAGAACATTCATTGCCATTTAATAAATTTGAGTCGAAAAGTTGAATTATTGGAACCATTTTAAAGTTCCTTAGTTCTGTATTCCTTGAATGAATCGAGAAAGATGTATCAAAATTTAACACGCTGGAAAACCTAGAGGAACCGGTCCTAAATCTGCACACTGAATATTTCTCCCTAAATAAAAGCAAAAGACTGCAGGCGGTTCAAACATCCCACCAATGAAAAGCAGGAGTACCGTGAGTACACTAAGAGATAACACAATTCATGTCAGACTGTTCAACTGCCTCCCAGCATACATACTGAGAATTACCACTAGATCCCTGGCTGTCTTAAAGAGTGAGCTGGGACAGATGACCCTAAAATCATAACCTTACCAGCTGGGCTGTTTGGTTCTTACATTGAACTGCTGGCGTGCAGATGGCAGTAGCATGCTGGTTGATCAAGCTCTGATCCACCGTGAGGCCTGGTCATGGACCGGGTCGCGGGGTGGACTGACCCCCGGAACACCATCCAGGTAGATAGGCTAAAGCGTCCTCCTCGCTGCAACATTCAAAACACCCAAGGATGCCTCATTGCAGCACCCGTCGTCAGTTCTATGTTTTACATCATCTTTCACAGACTTGTCCGCCAACAAGTCTACTTTCAAATATCTGAACACATTCATTTCCCCAAACTCGCTCCTTCTAAAGTTTTATTCAGTCTTTCATTTCATATTTTTTGTTGTTACTACTTCTCATCACTCTTCTCGCTCTTTCCTCCAATGTTCACATCTAATTTATCCTTCATTAACATAACCCCAAAATCAGTCTACCAACGTTTGCAGCTTCTCTTCAGAATTTTCCCAGAACACCAAGCCACCGATGACAGCAACTGTGGCAGCATCCTAGTATTCACTTCTTTTATAATCGATCATTATGTTAAACAACCATAATGATATCAAGCAAGCCTATCTAAGACCGAGACTGTTACTGGAATTGGATCGCTTTGTTCCAGTAACCCTACACTGAACTCACTATTTCAAACAGAAACAGGTCATCTTCCAGCTATTCCATGTAATAACAATATCTGGCCACATTGCTTCCATATCAAATACCAATCAAATTACATAAATGCAGCGACAACTAGTGTTCACTCACATTTTCTCTACCCTTCCTAACTCATCCTTGCTTATCGTGAATCCTGTTCTCTGTCTTGCCCATTATTCCTTTGGAATTGATAACTAAGAAAAGATTTGAGGACCATATTTTCTTGTCAAATCTGTTTTTTTTGTTTTTTTTGTGCCTGTTGAGGTAGTCTGCTGGCTTGCAATTATCATGCTATTTTTGTCTACCTCGCCTAATAGCACCATCTGAAGTCATGCGATGTGCTGGGTTTTGTCAATTTGGTTCCTCCTTATTTCAGCCCTTAATATGTTGTTATCTTGCCGATTTCGGTCATGCCTTTTTTTCCTCGCCTTCCTCCCCGAGGTGCACCCAGTCCACGAATGAACTTTGGTGCATTATTATGTTTCTAAGTTGTTTTAGCTCTGATTATAGGTTGTTAAATGCTGGCCTCTGTTTGTGTTAGTAATGCCCTTAAAGTAATGTTTATTTAAGGATGAACTCATCATTATCATCAATTTTTTTTTGTGCCAGCCCATATGTCTGTTTGATCCCACAGATGAGCGGATGAACTCATCCATAAGGTGAGCGAATTTAACTAAAGGCAATAATGGCGAGCTTAGCTACTTTATACTATACATAATCTTTTCTCAGAGAAAGCCGTCTAAAGAGAGGATTCGTCGAGTGTGGTACCATTACAGTGACTCTATTCTACTAAGTTTTAACTTGACTACTGGCTGTAGACAACCGCCTCCCCTTCACACTTTGTAAGCTGGGAACTGAAGCGCCATTAGCTAATAAGAATAAGAAATATCGTCCACTTCTAAAAAGTACAATGATACATGGTTTATTCAATTCTTATGAACCAATCTTTGGTAAGGGTGGGTAAGGAAGAAGGATTGGGTAAGGATAGAAATATTTGGAAAAGGGTGGGAGGGGGAGTGAGGTAGGATATAAAAGGTAAGTGGCCCAACCACTTGGTGTAATGTAAAAAATGTATGTGTAATAATAGAAAATTCTTGAGGAGGTATAATACATATAATACATGTACAAGTACATGTACAATTTTATCCCGGGATGCGACCCATGCCACACCCAGGTACCCACACCCAGGTACCCACACACAGGTACCCACACCCAGGTACCCACACCCAGGTACCCACACCCAGGTACCCACACCCAGGTACCCACACCCAGGTACCGGCCACACACAGGTAACCACACCCAGGTAACCCACAACCCAGGTACCCACACACAGTACCCACAGAGTTCCGCAGTACCACAAACCCCAGGTAACCCACAACCCAGGGTAACCCCACTCAAAGGTTACCCCACAGCCCAGGTACCCACACCCAGGTAACCACACACAGGTACCCTCACACACCAGGTACCCACACCCCAGTACCCCACACCCCATGTTGACCCCAAACCCAGGTACCCACACCCAGTCCCACAGCCCAGGTACCCACACCCAGGTACCCCCACCACCCAGTTACCCACAACCTAGCTGGACTTACACCCCAGTACCCACACCAAGGTACCCACACCCAGGTACCCACACCCAGGTACCCCACACCCAGTACCCACAATCCCAGTACCCACCGATGGGTGTAAATAGGAAAACGGGTGTTGTGCAGGTCATTGTTGCCCAGCGGTGGGGCCCGCGCCGTCGGCCACAACGACCTACACACAGTCCTCACTAGCCGAACTTTTGCCTCTTTTCTTTTCTTTTATTGTTGTCCCTTCATTAATGGCTTTCCCTTTAACATCCGCAAGTTTTATTAAGCAATACGCATGCCTTATCCTGGATCCCTATTATTTCTCTTTTATCTTATTAAATTAATTGTTTTGGTGCATAATAATATTTTTTTCTTTTTTCTTGGGATAATAAAGATGTGTGCTTTATTCGATTCTTCTTGTCCTTTATATTTTTTAATAGTAATATTTATTTTCATATTTCGTTTTTTTCCTTATCATCAGAGAATTAGGGTGCATATACCTTACCCCTGAAAACTGTTACTTTTACCTGGTATATCCAAAAGCTTATTTACCCATAATTCTTACAGTGTCTGTATCTCCTTTTGCATTTATATAAAGGAAAATGCAGTGCCTCTCTGCCTGTCGATTAAACACCTTCCCTTCTCTTATATAATTTTTTGGAACAAACGCACTAACTGGCAATTCCAACCTGCATTTAACATTTGTTTTCATCTCGTTAATTCCACCAGCCTTACCTTATACCATTCTACCCACAGACACACACATCTCTCCCACCTGCTTACATCTGGCTCTTACTTCTGAAATAAGTTTATACCTCTTCTTTCTCTCCAATGCATGACATCAGCTGCCTTTCCTCTCTTCATGCAACAAACATTTAACGACTCTGGAGATATCCCTTCTTCGCAGTACCTCTACATCATCATATAATATCTACTCCCATCTCCTGATTTTTAACATTTAAATGTTTCATTCCATAACTTTCTGAACGTTAATTAATCTTGCTTTTCCAAAAGTTTCCTATTTCAAAAAATTGGTTGACAAAGGAGACCTCACCCACTCCCCTCTGGTCTCCTTGTACAGCTTCCACTCCACTCATATCTTTTTACCTCTCCATTCCTCTTATAACCACGTCATTGTTGTGAAAAACCTCTCCTAATCTAGCTTTCCTTTTTACTTACCATTCTCTTGTTTTGTCATGTCACCATCGCTCCCTCTTTCCTCCGGCATCCACCTCCGATATCCAATAATTTTTGCTGTCTCTAAAACACTGTATTAAAACATCCTATCCCATGCCTCATCGACTTCCTATTCGTTACTTTCTCTCTCTCAAGCCATCTTTCCTCCCATACAGGTACTTTATACCTTAAAGACCTCCTTGGTCTAATAAATGAAGCCTCACTTCTCTTACCGATACATTCTTCTTGTAACTCATCTACCTCTACTCTGCAACTCAGCTTTAAATAATATTCGAGGTGCAATGAAAGAGCCTTGAATAAAATTTTTGCTTGTTTAGAGGGTGAATGTCTGTGTAAATTTACGCAGTGTAATACACTCTTGTTACTAGCCTGGCGAGTTTCAGTGGCGGGGTCGATTATTTCTGTTGAGGTTAGATGAAGCATTTTTTTTGATCAGTCACTAACATTGTTTGTACTTTCTGTCTGACAGAATGAATTTTTTGAGAGAAAAAACAACTTGTGTTAGATATTTCTGTTCCAACTCAGTATAACGGCTGAAACTGAAAATTGCTTCAGCAAGCATTTGTCGCGTTTCAGAGTAAGACGAATGTTCAGTTTAATTGAAAACAGCGAAAGTTGTCATACAAAACACTGCAGTGTGGGATGTGCTAAAGAATGTGAATTGTGCAGTAGGTCAGAGAGCAAGTTACATGAGGAAGAGTAAACAAAGGTTAGTGGGAAGTCGAAAAGGGAAAATGTAATCGCGAGGCGTCAGGCAGGTAAGCGCATTAGGTAGGTGAAAAATGACGTAAATTCTTACATATCCCACTAGTTGCAACGGACAGTCTTTTTAAAAGTGAACTGATAACGTAACTTTGGTTATTCTCACAGAGTTACCGAGCCGGTTTCTCTAAAAACGAAAATACCTGTGAGCGAGATGTGTGTCATATTTAGCGGAAGAATATAGTGAAAAAGTGGACCTGAAACCCAAAAATTGATTGAAGAAAACGCAACATTATTGAGGACCATCTCAGACCACCGTTTGATGCCAGCTGTTTGCCAAGTTGTCTAGACAATATTGCAAAATAGTCTGAGAATGAATGAACCATGGTTATGTCTCCGACCTTATTATTTTTTTCTAACTAAAAGTAATTTCTCAGTATGTACTAAATCTAAATGATTAAAAGCATTATACTAACTTAAGAAACTATGTTCCTCTCATATAAAAATGTCTTTTACAATTAAATGTTAAATATGATTGTCTAATATAACCTCTAATAATTACTGAAAATAAATACCAAACACTTTAATGAAAGAACAGAAAGGCACAGTACTGTGACTGTGTGTGTGTGTGTGTGTGTTTGTGTGTGTGATGTGTGTGTGGTGTGTGTGTGGGTGTTTGTGTGTGTGTGTGTGTGTACTCACCTAATTGTGGTTGCAGGCGTCGTGACTCAACTCCTGGCCCGCCCCTCACTGATTGCTACTAGGTCCTCCTCTCTGTCGTGCTTCCTGAGCTATGTCTTACCTCGTCTAAAGCTATGTTTGTTCCTGCCCCACTACATCAACTTGCTAGGGTATTCCACATCAGACTACTTTTATTGCGAGAAATACTTCCTAACATCCCTGCACTCGTCTGAGGTCTTCAGCTTCCAATTGTGATCTCTTGATGTTTCTGTTGTCCCTCTCTGGAACATCCTGTCCTCTATCCACTTATCTATTCACGCAGTATATTTTGTAGGTCGTTATCATGTATCTTCCTTACCCACCCTGTTCTCGTCGCATGTCGTTCAGTCCACCGATTTCCCTCAACTTTCTTAGAAGGACATTCCCCTGCAGCTCCGGAACTACCTGTGAGTGTTGTCAAACCTCTGTTACTTTCTCTCTAATTTTCTGACGTTGCTTGACCAAAAGGGTGTGGTTTCCAAACTGGTGCTTGGCATATTCCAGTATGGGCCTGACGTACAGAGTGTACAGTGCCTAGAGACGATTTCCTTACTAAGGCATCGGAAACGCTATTCTCAGGTTTTGCCAGAGCGCCCATATGCTGTCAAGCAATTATCTGATTGATTTGTGCCTCCGGAGACGTACTCGGGGTTAAGGTCACCCCAAGATCTTTCTCCTTGAGTGAGGTTTGCAGTCTTTTACCAACTAACTCCTGTCTGCGGTCTTTTTGCCCTTCTCCAATCTGACATGACTTTGCATTTGGCAGGGTTTTTTTTTTTTTTATTTTTGAATTCGAGAAGCCATATCTGGACCACGTGTCCACCTTGTCCAGTTCCATTGAAGCCTGCATGAATCCTCATTCGATTTTAATTCTCCTCATATAACTTCACATCATCTGTGTACAGGGACATCCTCTGAGTCTATTCCCTTCATCATGTCATATTCACGTATACCAAAAATAGCACTGATCCAAGGACTGACCCCGAAGGACCGCCGCTCGTCACAGTGCACATTGTGATACCTCATCACGTACCATGGCTCGTTGTTTGCCTCCCGTCAGATATCTCTTGATCCATTGTAGTGCCCTTCCGTAATACGCGCCTAATCCTCTAGTTTCCGCACTAATGTCTTGTGAGGAACTGTGTCGAAGCCCTTCTCTTGCAGTCCAAGAAAATGCAATCAACCCACACTCCACGTCTTTTTCTCTTTTACTTTATCATAAAAACACCGAAGTATTGTGACACAGGATTTGCCTCCATGAAACCCGTTGGGCTGGTTGGCATTTTATACTTTGTTCTGTTTCGAGGTGCACCACCACTCACCTGATAACCCTTCTCTATGACTTTGCATACTATACACGTCAGTGACACTGGTCTATAGTTTAGTGCCTGTTTTCTTCTTTTTAAAATATGGAAACTACATTTGCCGTCTTCCATACCTCAGGTACTTGCCTAGTTTCAAGGGATGTGTTGAAGATTGTTGGTTAATGGGACACACAGTATTTCTGCTCCCTATGTAAGGACCCAAGGAGAGATGTTGTCCGGTCTCATTGCCTTTGAGTTATCAAGGTCACTAAGCAGCTTCTTCACCTCCTTCTCAGTTGTGTGTATATCATCCAGCACTTGTTGGTGTATTTCCTGTTGGTGTCTCCGTCTGTTCTGTCTTCCCAGAGTCCTTCCTGTCTCCTTAAATCTCTTGTTGAGCTCCTCACATACCTCTTGATCATTTCCAGTGAGTTCCCCACCTTCTTTCCTCAGCCTGATCACCTGGTCTTTGACTGTTGTCTTTCTCCTAATGTATCTATACAGCAGTTTCGGGTCAGACTTGACTTTTGATGCTATGTCGTTTTCATACTGTGGCTGGGCCTCCCTTCTTATCTGTGCATACTCGTTTCTGGCTCTTCGGCTGATCTTATTTTCCTGGGTCTTTTGCCTTCTGTACCCCTTCCATTATCTAATGCACTTAGTTTTTGCCTCTCTACACCTTCGGGTAAACCAAGGATTCACTTTGGTCTTCCATTAATTTTGTTTCCCCTTTGGGAAACAAATCTTTCCACTGCCTCCTTGCTTTTTGTTTTTTACATATTTCATCATTTCGTTTACTGAATTTCCTACCAGTTCTCTGTCCCACTGAACTTCCCGCAGGAAGTTTCTCATACCTGTGTAGTCCCCCCTTTTATAGTTTGGCTTTTTCCCATTCGACTCCAGTTACCCCTCTCCACTTGCAACTCTACTGTGTATCAAAACTCAGAACCACGTGATCGCTAGCTCCAAAGGGCCTCTCATATGTGATGTCCTCAGTATGTGTGTGTGTGTGTTTGTGTACTCACCTAGTTGTACTCACCTAGTTGAGGTTGCAGGGGTCGAGTCTTAGCTCCTGGCCCCGCCTCTTCACTGTGTGTGTGTGTGTGTGTGTGTGTGTGCGTGTATTTGTGTGTGTGTACTCACCTATTTGTACTCACCTATTTGTGGTTGCAGGATGCTACTAGGCCCTCTCTCTCCCCGCTCCATGAGCTTTATCAAACCTCGTCTTAAAACTGTGTATGGTTCCTGCCTCCACTACGTCATTTTCTAGGCTATTCCACTGCCTTACAACTCTATGACTGAAGAAATACTTCCTACTATCTCTCTGACTCATTTGTGTCTTCAACTTCCAATTGGGGCCTCTTGTTTCTGTGTCCCCTCCCTGGAACATCCTGTCTTTGTCCACCTTGTCTATTCCACGCAGTATTTTATATGTCGCTATCATGTCTCCCTGACCCTCCTGTCCTCCATGTCGTCAGGCCGATTTCCCTTTAAACTTTCTTCATAGGGCATTCCCCTTAGCTCTGGAACTAACCTTGTCGCAAACCTTTGTACTTTCTCTAGTTTCTTGACGTGCTTTATCAAGTGCGGGTTCCAAACAGGTGCTGCATACTCCAGTATGGCCTGACATACACGGTGTACAGTGTCTTTAATGATCCTTACTAAGGTATCGGAATGCTTTCTCAGGTTTGCCAGGCTCCCATATGCTGCAGCAGTTATCTGATTGATGTGTGTTCCGGGGACATGCTCTGTGTTATACTCCCCCCAAGATCTTTCTCCTTGAGTGAGGTTTTCAGTCTTTGGCCACCTAGCCTATACTCGTCTGTGGTCTTTCTTTCCCTTCCCCCCATCTTCATGACTTTGCATTTGGCAGGGTTAAATTCGAGAAGCCCTTTGCTGGACCAGGGGTCCAGTCTGTCCAGGTCTCTTTGAAGTCCTGCCTGTCCTCACAGATTTTAAATTTCTCCTCATTAACTTCACATCATCTGCAAACAAGGACACTTCTGGTCTAACCCTTCCGTCATGTCGTTCACATATACCAAAAATAGCACTGGTCCTAGGATCGACCCTGGGGGGACCCCGCTCGTCACAGGTGCCCCCTGTGTGTGGTGTGTGTGTGTGTGTGTGTGTGGTGTGTGTATTTTGTTGTGTGTGTGTGGTGTGTGTGTTGTGTGGTGTGTGTGTGTGTGGGTTTTGGTGTGTGTGTGTTTTGTGTGTGTGGTCATAAAAGCGTGTAATTTTATGATATCGTGCATGTTATTACATGCACGTCGTGGTCTTACTTGGACCATTTACGTCGCCACAAGCTTCTCTCTCATATGTGCGGTTGTGTATAAACAACAGTATCTTAACAATGAAAGCAACGTCCTTAGCAATTTAAAATACATCCTTAAAAAACAAAAGGTCCATTCTAAATAAAATGTTAGCAGGGAAAGAAAGCCTTAAAGCTACCCAAGGTCCTAGTCTCTATCACCCAACTGGGAAGATTGTTCCACGCATCTACAACTCAGTAGATTAAAGCTTCTCATAGGTCAAAAGAGAGGCAGTAACAGATTAATCAAAAGAGAAGAGGTGCACTTAAGAAATCGGTATAATCAAAGGAGAAATAAAAAAGGAATAAGAAGAGTCAAAAGAGATTATGAAGTTAGTGTCAAAAGATTCGAGGATTAACCCCAAAAATTTCTTTCAGGTATATGGGAGTAAGACTAGGGACAAAGTTGCTCAAGTCAGGTCACTGACAGTGACAAAGAAATGTGCCCAACTAAAGTCACTAGTGACATGGTTCTCTAACATAAAATAACCAAAGAAATCTCTGGGACCTGGTGAAATGTTTGTAAGGCTTTTAAAGGTATGTAAGTGGAGCTTAGTGAACCTTTGGCTAGTCTTTCCAACAAATCACTACAAACTGGTATAGTGACAGATAAGTGGAAAATGGCGATGTGATACCTGTCTACAAAGTAGGAGAGCATAAGAACATAAGAATGGAGGAATACTGCAGAAGGCCTACTGGCCCATGCAAGGCAGGTCCTTATCAAAACGACCTCTACCTTAAGCTACCCAAGAAATAACTCCCGTACCCAATGACACCAATCAAACCCAGCCCCTCCCACTCATATATTTGTCCAGTCTTTTTTAAAAGACCCAAAGGCCCAGCCCCTCCCCCC
>NW_026466481.1:0-12632 GCF_026875155.1 Cherax quadricarinatus
ATTTTTCCAGAGCAAAGGGAATTCCTATAAGAAAGATTAACGAAATGGGCCTGACCACACTGAGGACAGGGGTCAGGGGAACATGATAACGCAATAAAAAATACTGCGTGGAATAGACAAGGGGGAAAAGGACAGGAGTTCCAGGGGGGGGGACCAGAAAAAGAGGCCACAATTGGAATTGAAGCACAAAGATCAGAGAGATAGTAGGAAGTATTTTCTCATAGAGTTGAAGGCAGGGGAAACCCCCTAAAAAATGACGTATGGAGGAGGAACCATAAAAATTTTTTAAGACAGGTTTGATAAAGCTCAGGGAGGGGGGAGAGAGGGGGCCTGTAGCCCCGGGTGAAAGGGGGGGCCAGGGTTAGGACTCGACCCCTGAAACCCAAAAGGTGATACAAATGGGTGGGGTAGTACTCACACACTCATACACATACACAAAAACACCAAAACACACACACACACACACACCAAAAAAAACTAAAAAGGGGGACTACACGGGTATGAAAAACTTCCTGCAGAGGTTCAGTGGACAGAGAAAGGGTAAAAATCAGTAAACGAGATGAGGAAATTGTGGCAACAAATGCAAGGGGGCAGGGGAAAATTTTTTTTCCCCAAGGGGAAAAACAGAAATAAAGAAGACCAAGACGAGTCCTTGGTTTAACCCCCGAAGGTGTAGGGGGGGCAAAAGCAATGAAAAAATGGAAAAGGGACAGGGGCATAGGACCCGGGAAAAAAAGAGATTTAGAAGAGCCAGAAACAGTATGCCAGATAAGGGGAGCCCAGAGACAGATAAAACGAATAGCATCGAAAGTCAAATCTGACCCAAACTGCTGTTAGCACATTAGAAAGAAAACAGTAAAGGACCGGTGAAAAGGGGTGGGAAAGAAGGGGGGGAACCACAAGAAACGATCAAGAGGTATGAGGAGCTCACACAGATTTAAAAGGAATATTTTTAGTAGAGACAGGGAAAACCTGGGGGGCAGACCAGATGGGGGCACCAAAAAGGAAACACCAACAATGTTTACGACATACAACAGATGAGGGGGAGGGGAAGAAACTGCTAAGGGGCACTACCTCAAAGGCAATGGGGCCGGACAACACTCTCCATGGGGTTTTGAAGGGGGGCAGATATTTGGCGTACCATTACCACAATCTCAACACATCCCTGGAAACTGGGGAACTACCGAGGGGATGGAAAACAGCAATGAGTTCCCATTTTCAAAAAAGGAACAGAAAAGAGCACTAAACATAGACCGTGTCATTGACGTGTATAGTATGCAAAATTATGGGAAGATTACAGGGGGAAGTGGTGGAGCACCTGGAACGGAACAGGAGTATAAATGCCCAAACCCCACGGATTCACGGAAAAGGGAAATCCGTGCACAAACCTTCTGGGGTTTTATATAAAAAAACAAAGTAAAACAAGAGAGAGGGGGGTTGATTGCATCTTCTTGGACGCAAGAAGGCCTTTACCAGTTCCCACAAGAGATTTGTGCAGAAGCTAGAGATCGGCGCAATAACAGAAGGGCCTGCAATGGATCAGAGAAACCGACAGGGAGGCAACAACGAGTCATGGTCTAATGTGTATCACAGGGGGCACCTGTGAGAGCGGGGTCCCACGGGGTGGGTCCGGGACATCTTTTTTTTGGAATGTAACGACATGACGGGGGGTTTAGACTCAAGTGCCCCTTTTTGCAGATGATGTAAGTTATTGAGGAAAAATCTATGAGACCAGGCAGGACTTAAAAAGGGCCCTGGACAGATGGACACCTGTCCAGCAAAGGGGCTTCTCGAATTTAATCCTGCAAATGCAAAGTCATAAGATAGGGGAAGGGGCACAAAAGACCACAGACAGAGTATGGGCTGGGTGGCCAAAAAGCAAACCCACCAAGAGAAAATTTTGGGGGTATACACCGAGCTTCTCCGAACACACATCAATCTTAACTGCTGCAGCATAGGGGCCGCCTGGCAAACCCTGAGAACAGCATTCCGACATTAGTAAGGAATCTTTCAAGACACTGTACACCGTGTATTCGGCCCATATGAGTATGCAGCACCTGTTTGGAACCCCCTTGAAAAGCACGTAAAGAAACTAGAAAAAGTACAAAGGTTTGCAAAAAGGTTATTTCCAGAGCAAAGGGGGAATGCCCTATAAGAAAGATTAAGGGAAATGGGCCTGCGCACGGAGGACGAGGTCGGGGGAGACATAAAAAGACATAAAATACTGCGTGAAAGACAAGGGGGAAAGGAAGGATTTTCCCAGGGGGGGAAACACAGAAACAAGAGGCCCACAATTGGAAGTTGAAACACAAATGATCAAGAGATAGTAGGGTATTTCTTCAGTCAAGAGTTGTAAGGCATGGAATACCCAAGAAAATGACGAGGGGAGGCGGGAACCAAACACAGTTTTAAGACGAGGTTTGAAAAGCTCAGGAGGGGGGGAGAGAGAGGGCCTAGTAAAAACCGGTAAGAGGCGGGCCGGAGCTGGGACTCGACCCCTGCAACCACAAATAGGTGAGTAAAAATGGGTGAGTACACCACACACACACCACACACACACACACACACACACACACACACATAGGGGTAATCTTTTTTTACAGCTAGCAAAGTCGGGGGTATTTCTCCAGAATGGTCTGTAAATACCACTGGGGAAAAAATTTAGCCATTTTTTGAACCTTCTGATGAGTTTTTTTTCAAAATTCATTAATTTTATCGCACTCCAGTACATAATGAGCAGGGGGACAATAATCCATCTGCAAAGTTTACATTTCTTTTGGGTCACATCGGTGGTGGTGTTTAACCTCCCCAAAGTACTTGAACCCAGCCGGAGCCGGCATAGTGACATCCAAGAGTCTGTTTTATTTTGTTGGTGCAACATAGACATTGGCTCCTCCTGCATGATAAATATGATAGAGGACCACGGTGTCAATCTCCCCTGACCTAATCCAAAAAATTTCAGCTGAAGTTCTTTTCGTATTATTGTTCTCAAACTATACCTACAAGCCAAGATTGTAATCTGCTCCCCTTTGAAAGCATCAGCTTACCCAATTTATCAGTTCTATCACATTTGAAGACCAAATGTGAATGGAACCACACATGTCACTCTGACTCCACTGTCCACAATCCTACCATACCTGTGTCGGTTCTGACACAAGCAGCCACAATTAGCTTAAGATTGAGAGCATTTATGGAACGGGAAATCTTACAATTAAACGTCAATTTTTGATACATAACATTTCTGCAAGGGTAGGGCAAACAGTTCTGTCGGGGGTAGAGGCCCAATTATTGATCTGCCCAATTTCTTTAAGAGAGCCATCACTCTGTACGACAACACACACTACCAGCGCCCCAGGGGATTGGGAACAAACCACAATGTAAATAATTTGCAGATTTGCTGTTGACTAAGTTATCAATACAGTTTAAGGCCTCTGTTTGGCTTAAAGGCGAAGTTTGGTTGTATTTAAAATATTTTTTGGGGGAAATGGAGGAAGGGTATTTGGAAGGGGGTAATATTCCATGGAGGGGAAAGTGCCGCTTTTCCTTACTTGACATAGATCATGTATCTGATTCAGCGGAGGTGGGTTCCCAGCTTTTCGATCCACGGGAGATGTTCACCGGCTGAGGAAAGTTTGGAGGGCTTCTGTGCGGGGGTTTAATTTGCCTAGCATATTAACCCCAATTGGGATATTTCTTCAGTAACACGACTCTGATCTTGGAATAAATTTTTTTTGATATTTAAAATTTTGGCAGTACAGGGCATCCTATGATATCCCATTGCTTCTTTCTGCAGTTTTTCCAGCCCCCCAAAGTTTCCACAACACAAGAGCAATAGTCGCGCATAACAACCAAATGATCTAAATAAAAAGATACACATTTTCAAAATTTTAACATTAGCACCATACCGGGGGTGAAGCCCTGCCACAACTCAAAGTGCTCTTAGCCCCCCGTTTTTTGTTTTGGCGACAAAGTTTTGTTACAACAGGTCCAAGTATGAACCTCAAAGCCTAAACCTTATCGCTTACATATTCTAGAAGAGACCCATCATGAAATTTGGGATCTGACAACTTGCCTCTCTGTCGAGGAGGACGCCTTTTGATATCTTTTTTTACAGTAGAATTACAACCCCAGGTCCTGACACGGGGTAGTACATATTAAAATTTTTGGGTTTTGGAAAATCCGGTGGTGTGAATTTCATTTATATCAGCAAAATAATCACAAATTATGGGGCTGACTGGGATAGCTTAATAATGCGGCATAAAGCAAACGGGGCTCTCCCTTGCAAAATTTTTTTGTCATTAATTTCCCTGTGGGGTACTGGGAAGTTTGTCAATAGAGACAGCCCAAGCACTAACTCTTTTCGCCCTATGCAAGGATAGGGTGCGCGATCTGCCCATTTTCGGTACCCTTATTCTATTTATTCCATGCCCGGCTAAGGGGGGTGTGAGCATTAAACCGTTAAAAATTTTTTTCCATCTTTTTTGCCGCCTCGTCATACGCTCTCTGGCGCAGCAAGGGCAGTTTGGAAGACCTCAGCATTCCGGGGGTCGATGTTTTCTATAGGCTAGGCCATCTGCGAGCATACTTTCAGTGTACAAGTTTAGAACTTTGAATAAGTAGGGTTTTTGAAGGAGGTACATTATTAGGGAATTTGAGGGGGGGTTTAGAGTACCAAAGTTTCAGTCGCTCTAAGTATTCTAAAACTGTCACAAGATCATTGTTAAAGTCCTACAAAAAAACACTCATAGGAATTATACCATCAGTCACAGTGCAACAAAATCATCATGCTGATCTGTGGAACATTAAAAAATTTCCGTTTGAATACCCACCCAAGGATATATTACCAATACTAGAGAGGTTTCCCGGGAAATAATCAACGCTATAAATTTACAATGGGAAAACTCACAGCTGGGAGAAGTAATTTGAAGCCCAGGGACAGATCAAGCGCCTCCTAGATAGTGTGTTTAAGGTACCTACAATTTGGACTTATCAACTGTTTAAATGACAACAGTGATTGCCATTACATTTCCAAACGGATTTCCAAGCTTTTTTGTCTCCATTGTAATCGCCAATAATAAGATAGGCTCGAATGAGCACAATTGGGGCTCCAAGTAAATTTAAATTTTTTCAGCAGGGCATACAATTAAATTGTTGAGAGCAAGTTCCCTTAAAAATCCTAACACCGTGAAAAGTAGCCCCCCCGTTTTCTTAGTGCAAGAATTTTTGGGGAAGTGATTTTTTTAAAAATAAACAAAGGTTGTAGATTTTGGTTTTTAAGCAAAAAATGATGGTAATTTAGGGGGTTGGGATTTTTCAGGGCTCGCACTCTTGTAGACCACAACATCAATGGTTCGGGGTTACTTTATATGAAGTTCAGGAATCTTTTTTTTTTTTAAGTATGCAAGTTTTTCCCTTAATAAGAAATTTAACGAGTTTTTATCCATTAAGTATCCTGGGGTCTTGTCGAGTTCCAGCATAATAAAAAATTGTTCATAAAAAGCAGACCTTATCAGCAACAGGCTACCCTTTTACGGTTTTGTAAGTGCACCCCCAGTTTTAAGGCCTCGGGGGATCTCGTAAACCCCCAAACAGACGCTTTTATGTTGAAAGATTATAGGTACACCAACCCCCACTCACATTCCCCCCCTCCCCCAACATTTCACCAACACTACAACTGTCATCACCAGCGCCACACCAAAATTGTGTTCTTACATTTGTCAAAATAGTATTCAAATTAATGTCTATGTGACAACCTCATCACACTCTCACCACCACTTTATATGCCATCACTATTACTAACATTATAACACCCCGCTCTCATCACACTCTTCCCACCACTTAAAACATGCTCCACTTTTCTAACTATAACACCACCGCTCCATCACATCTTCCCAACCCCATTAAATTACCTCATCACTAAAACAAAAATTATAGACACCATTGCCCTCAACACACCTTCACCCCCACTTATATTACGGGCACACATTTCAACTCATTTTACACCATAGCCTTTGAATGCTCACACAGTTACAAACACAAGTATTTTTTTCCATTACTGAATTAAGAACACCACCACCACCTTTTTCAGCAACCTTACACTTTCTTCACAAATTGTGACAATTTTGGTTATTGGGACACTCTCACATCTTTCCTTGGTTTTTCAAGTTGTTGTTTAGGGAAAATTTTTGTGTTTCCAGACTTTTTTTTCGCACTCAGGTTGTAAACTACAGGAGCAAAACTGGAACTCTGGAACGTGAAAATCCCGGGCAGGAGCTATTTGGGTGACGTCACGCTCAGCTAGCTGTATTGACACCGACTGTTTGGAGGCTTTGACGGGCTCCCCAGGTAGGTCCAAACCCCCCGTCTGAGGGCAGGCATGACCTATTCAACCGAGGCACCTGGTAGTCCTGGGGGGCCATTATGAGGGGGACAGGGGAAATGCGGTGGCTGCGATGCGACACCCTCACACTGCAGCACAGACGCTGTACTCCTGAGGCCCTTTCAATTGATACATTTTTTAGCAACGTCTGTTGCTGTTTTTTCATAGCATAACACCCCAGAAGGATGAGCATTGGCAAAAACCTGCACACCAGTGTGACTTAGATGGCCTTCCTGGGGATTGGCCCCACTTGACACTTATAACATCGACGTTAGGAGGCTGTACAATGCAATTAATCGTCTGTTGAGGGCTGCAGGGGGGAATATAGCGTGGGAAGTCCCGGCCATCCACTCAGCTAATATCAGACCGTTGGGAAAATCCGAGGGCTTCAACTTTCTCTGACACCAGATATTTAGATTCAAGTGCTTTTGACGTTTTAGATACAATAAGCACTTTAGGTGCCCTTGTGGGGCACCGGATTTGATGTTTCATATTCGTGAGTGGAAGTTTGTCTTAAATGCTGAATCATTAGCACAAAGACGTATTTTTCCTCATCGCGGACAAAAATTGATCGTTTTCTCATGATTTTTACACTAGCTTCGAAAAACCATTAAACTTGTCCTTATCAGTGTTGTTAGGGAAATCTAAACCGACAGCTTTGGAGGTTGCGCCCCCCTGTATTTTCTTTTAGCAACTTCCTCTGGAAACCTCGTTCTTTTTTTTCCCAGCCCTTTTTCTAAAATATGTTTCAAACTCCTTCACCATCACTTTTGTCAACACCATCACTATACTCATGTTGACAGGAGTTTCACCTCGATGGGCTAAGGATACCGGGGAATAAAGGGACAAGGAAGGATATTCACCTCGCTAGACACAGGCAAGTGGTTTATGGGCCCGCGGGCGCAGTGCATTTTCAAGGTCATTCACGGGCCCCCACGTCTCGAGAGTTACCATATGCACTACTCGTTTAAATTTCTCCCAAAACCCCCAGCACTAACACAGCTAGCACACGTGCAGGAAAAGCAGACAAATTTTCACTTAGGACAAATAAAAACACACAAACTTTTAAAATGTTTATAGAAACCTCTGGCTTTTTACAGTTAAAAACCCCTCTCCAAAGGAGTTACCAGGTACTACCCCTTTAAAACGGAAAACTAATTCCATGAATCTGCATACAGTGTCTTCCATTGCAGACACTCAAAGGGTCCAGGCGGGGCATCAACCAAATCTTTTAGTGGGCGCAGAAACAATAGAATTTTTAACGATAGAAATTTCAAATTTCTCAATAGGTAAAAAGAGGAAATTTAAATCTTCATCAAATAAAAACAAAAACGGGCCCCAAAATAGAGCGAAACCCAACGTCAAGACCGGGGGTGATTAGCGGGGGATCTCACCCAAGGCCATAAAATTTTATCAATCCCCTGCTAGAAAAATGACAGATGGGTAAAAGAGAACCTTCAAAAAAGGGGGGCCAAGCCCAGATGACCTCTTCAGGTCACTTGTTTTTATCTGGGTGGAATATTGCGCCCTCTAACAGCACCTTTCAAGGCAGGTGAAATTTCCCACCTAGAAAATGTACAGAGAAATTTCACGGGGCCCCATAACGGGGATAAAAAACCTCAATTCTGGGAGCGCTGAGGTTTCTAAACCTGTTTCCCGGAACGCAGGAGGGGGAATACAGATTATATACACCTGGGAAAAACCTAAGGGACATCCGAATTGCACACGAAAAAAAACTCACTACGAAACAAAAAATTTGGGAACGATCACCACCCCCCAATGAAAAGCAGGGTGTCACAGCACTTAAGAGCCATACAATAAGTGTGGGGGGGCCCCGAGACTGTTCAACTGCCTCCCACACACAAAAGGGGGGATTACCAACAGACCCCTGGCAGTTTTCAAAGCGGCACGGACAACACCTAAAATCATTCCTTCACCAGCTGTGGCTCGTACTTTGGGTTTTCGTGCACCAGCACAACAGCCTGTTTGATCAGGCGCTGATCCACCGGGAGGCCTTCACAGCCCGGGGCCGCGGGGGGAGCCCCCCAAACCTCTCCAGGAAACCTTTCCCAGGTAAGGGTATTCACAACTCACACACAAGAGTTCAAAACAAACCCCAAGGGACGGCCGGGAAAACCCGTAAACGTTCACAAAGGCCCCTTCTGGGGTTCTAAGAGATGTAATGCGTGTAACTTTACCTTGGCAAGCTGGGTTTGGAGTGCTGTTTTTCCGATCGGTTAAACTCGCCTTTACCCATAGTAAAAAAGGCACGAGCTAGGAACCGGGGAAAAGGAAAGTCGAGGAAAGGGGCTTCACCCACTGGGCACACCAGTATGGGAAGGGAACAGTCTAATATCCATTTTTCAAAGGGCACCCACAGGCCAGACATTTTTCACTCATTTTAAAACCTACTAGGGACTGGGTGTAGCAAATGCCTAATCAGGAAAAACACTCGTGCAAATAGTTTTTTAACAAATCCAGCCTTAACACTCTGGCACAAACTTAAACAAAACTGCAGCATAAAAAAATTTTTTAGCACAAACTTACTATTTTATAGTGAACCTCTGGCATGTCCCACTTAAAAAATCATACTAAATGCTCTTAAATTGTTTTTAACTAAAACCCCTACAGGAAACACTGGTATCCAGCAGCACTGTAGAATGTTACGATACATGCTGAGCCTTTGGCCCGCTGAACTGCAGGCACCTTTGTTTTTTCTGGCTAGCTTGGAATGCGTTTCAAGCCCCGTTTAATTTGCCATTGTAACTGACACAAAAGAGGGCACACATATACACTCACTAATTTTTCCATGTAACATTCTTAACAATAAGAAAAAAGAAAAAAGGGTGATCCGACCCCTAACCTCATTATAAACCTTAGCAAACATAACTTACAGGTGACCACAGTAACAGGGCCAAATATAAATGAAATTATATAAAGATCCATTGAAACTAAACCTTTTAGGTTTATATAATTAACATAATATGACTGTGACATATAACAAAGGTTCACAACCTTCACATTAGTCAATAAGAGGAATGACCTACATCATAATCTCATTAAAACAAGTACATGATCTTCCACAACTAACAACCTATACAAGAAAATTACCTAAAAACATACATACGCCTCACTACAATCCCTCTTTTATCATTGAAAAATAATGAAAATCTTAAGCCTCCACTTATACTTAATAAATATTAATCAGCGTCTTCCACAGGATGAGCACATTATATAAAGTAAAGAGACAAAACCCCATTTGTCAGGGTAATGCGTGAAGGACAACCACAATATACCAAACAAAATAAAAAAGGTGTTTATCCTAACATAAACCGCAATAACACATTTCATAAATAACAACAACTTAACACCTCAAAACGTGATACACATATCTCAAAACAAAATAACATTAAAAAGAATGGGTAAACTTGAGCCTATTTCACGATAAACCTAACAATGACATAACGTACAGATAACACTCAGTACCAGGGTCAAAATATGAAGTATATAAACATCCATTGAAACCAAGCCTTTCAGGTGTATATATATATATATATATATATATATAGGTTACATAATATTACTGTGACAAAGGTTCAATTCAAAGAATGTTCACTATAAAAAATATCCGTTACTCACAACCTTCACATTAGTCATATAAACGAGTGATCTACATCATAATTCCGTTAACACAAGTATATACTCTTTCCCAACTAACCCCAGATACAGGAAAATTCTCAAAAACATACATACGTTCCCCATTACAAAACTTTAATGAGTCATTACAAATTTATGGAAGTCATTAGCCTTCCATCCCTCATCAACAAGAGGAGCACTTTATATAATGCTAAAATAAAGTCAGTACACTCACTCAACTCCAACGCAAAACACAAACAACAAAATAAAAATTAACCTCTAACTGCGAAACCAATATCCCACATGAAACATGCCCAATAAAGGCTATAAACGTACAATCTACATAGACCCAAAAGTTCCTGCAAGGTCTTACACCTATAATCTTAACATCATTCACACTTAATATATTAAGAAGGTCATGACGACCCTGACATATCAAACACAGAATTCTCAATACGTTACTACATAATTACTTGATTTCATCACCTTCGCTTTCTGTACCCACTTGCATGCTACATACACTTATGCCACACATCTACACCTTCTATACCCACATACACTTCACTCTCATCCCCCCAGGAGGCGACCCCACTGTGTCCCCCTGAATTCCCTCTTCTCATATGTAATCCCCAAACCCCCACCCCTTACTCACTCAGCCCAAGTTGCAGATTCATGACGAACCCTAACGTTAACATTCTATTACCTTCCGAAAAATCCTTTGCCCACCTCTTCCCATACAGTTCTCTGTTGCGACACATCGTACGATAAATAATCATTTACCGCTAGTACCCGCCTCCACACCTCACAAACCCCTCTCCCCCTCATCACCCACGATATATATATATATATAATCCACCATTATATAATCCAAAGCTCTTGTGACACTCGTCGAACCCTCTCACATCTAGGCTTAGTGCATGCAGAACCGACACCCCTCTGCCCCCCACCCCTGTACAACCCTACTTAACCAATATCTAACACCCTCCAATCCCTCACAAAAGTATACTGCATGGAACGCTGTCTCATGCCCCCCACAGATTCCGCACCTCCCGCCCACAATTACCCTTCTGGTTCTTAGTACCTCCCCTGATGGTAGTATGCCATGCAGAAAACGATGCGTTACCTCCCTCACCTTAGGCTTTAGCTTCAGCTTGCTAAACCTATACCAAATACTCTTCCATGCATACATGGGGAACAATCCCTCAACTGGTACAACAATCCTCCCTGCAAGCATCCTACACAAAACTAATATTCGCATTTTCCTGGGTTCTCTTACCAACATCAAAGCCCTCAAAACAGTTTCACATTCCCTCAACTCCACACCACCATACAACTTACCCAACCTATCATATACTTTTTTCAGCTCCCCCCCCCCTCACTCATTCGTGCAAAACCTCCCATTTAAGAAATGCACATTTAACCCTCCTTCTCAGATCCATCAACCCCAACCCACCCTGGTGCAGAGGTAACATTACAACCTCTCTCCTCAGCCACGTCCCAGAATTCCCACAATCGCCATCCTTGTTATTAGGAATACGGCTGCTACGTGCCAAACCTTACTATACAATAATGCATTTATTACAATCACTCTTTGCACGAGAGTCAGATGATGAGGTCGCAATGCACCCAGATGCCCCAGGATTCTTTCCATCAACCTATTTGAGCTTTCCTCTTGAGCAGCGTCCAAGTCATCCTTACAGATGATACCACAAATTTTTAAAGACACCGTCTGTTTCCTCACAACGTTACATCTCCCCCCCACCTCCACTCAATCACCCACCCCCTGACCATTGACTTCTCACTATTTACCTGCATCCCTCTTGCACTTCCAAACAATTGCACATCAACCAAAACCCCAATGCCATCCCTTCCCGAATCAGGACTGTTGTATCGTCTACATATCCTATTATTCCAGGCCACACTTTCCCTACCTCCCCCTCACTCCCACTCATGTTACATACACAACGTTCAACCATTTTATATAAGGGGTCCTGAATGCATGCAAACAATATTTGTGACATGGGACACCCCTGCCTAAGTCCCCTACCCATTACAATCTCCTCCCCCAAGCATCTATTTATCTGTACCCTCATCTTTGCTCCTTTGTACAACGTGATTACCCAATTAACTATTTCTTCCCCATAACCCTGCCTCCCAAGTATAGCTCCCAATGCTCCCCTTTCCACTCTGTCATAGGCCCCCTGCCAGTCTAAAGCCAACAACACTGCCCCCCTCTCCCCTTTTGACTCCACAAAATTTCTCAGTATTCCATGACCTTCAATCATCGACCTTCCAGGCAATCAATACTGCGTTTTCGAAACCACTCTCCCTACCACACATTTAGACCCATTACCCAAGACTTTAGCAAACAACTTATAATCTGCACATAACAGCGATATGGCACGGTACTCCTTGAGGGTGTGCTGCCCCTTACCATTTGGGACCAACAATACAACTGCTGTTGCTTGCTTGTCCCCCATCACACCCTTCTCCTTCATCTGATTTAATAACCTAACCATGAAACCCCTTCTCACCTCCCAATGTTGAGATTAAAAATTTAAGCCTTTCCCATACTTTCCTTCCCCATGACCTCCTGCCATCTCAATTTTTCCCCCTA
>NW_026466482.1:0-13143 GCF_026875155.1 Cherax quadricarinatus
CCCCTTCCTTTTCCCCTCCACTGACTTTTACTGGTATTCGAAGCTCAAACAACGATCGCTGGCCCCAAGGGGTTCTTTCATTGTGATTCCTCAATATCTGAAACTGCCAAGTGAATACTAAGCCAGTCTGCTGGTTCACCTCTCGTCTCTCTCTTGTAGAGTCCCTTAAGTGTTGTGCTGAAGTTTTCCAGTAACCACCTCCATCATCTTACCCTCCATGTATCTGGCCCCCATGGGCTCCAAGTTCTCCCAGCCCGATCTCCTTGTGGTTAAAGTCACCGTGATCATAGTTTTGGGCCCCTGCATCCATGAGCTCTTCTGCCATGCCCAGTGTTATCAATCATCGCTCTATTGCTCTCGTCATACTCTTTGCCCGGGCCCTCCTGTTTGTTCTGTGGGGGGTTTATACATCACTGCAATTCCATTTTGGGACCTCCAGAGTGAGCTTTTCCCACTATGTAATCAGTTATCTCCGCTGTCTCCTCTCTCCAGCTCATCAAAATTCCTTTCGGTGTTTGTCAGCAGTGCCACTCCCCCACCCCCCTGTCCTCTGTCTTTCCTCAGATCCGGTATCCCTTTGGGAAAGTGGCATCTGTTATATCCCTGAAGTTTGGGTTTTTCTGGGGAGCGCTATGATGTCCTTGATGTCTCTTGACTTTCGTGCCACTCTCCCACTTGTTTTGTTATTCCATCAGCATTTGTGTACCATACCTTCATTTTTCCTTTCCAATGCTTTTGGTTTGGGTGGCCTGTGGGTGGGAGACCTAGTAGTGTACTGTGGGATTCTATGGTTGTGGGTTGGTGGAAGCTTTGGTATGGATGTATTTTGTGTTGGATGGTTGATAGGTTGTGGGGTTCTGAGATAGTTTGGTTGTGCTTGCCCTTTGCTTCTCTTTTTCTGCCTGACTGCCCTCCCGCTGGTTCCATCCTTGTTTCCTTCCTTTGCTCCTTTCGTTTTTTTTGTCCTCTCCCTTAGCTGCTGTCTCTCTGTTTGTGTTCTATCTCTGTCTAGAACACCTTCTTGTATTCTTCCGAGTTTTTCAACCATGGTTTCTCTTGGAGGATCCTGTTCCTCACTGTTTCTGTTTCCGAGAATCGGGTTGATCGGTCGGCTTCTCCCCTTTAATACCTCCCTATTCTCTGAAAATTTACAATCTCGTCCTGTCTTCTCCCCCTATTTCCGTGATGATTTTCCCAATCTCCTTTCTTTTCCTGCCGTCTTTCAGTGTGTGTCCTTTCCTCTCTCTCCCGAAGCCCATGGGTAAACACTGATTTTCCCCTTTCTTCCTCCCATTTCCCTCTCCCTCTGTGACTCTGGTTCCTGTCTGTATATGATCATTTTCTCCCTTGATTTTCCAGTGGTTCTTGGTAGCATGGTTGTGCCTCAGCATTCGACTTATCTCCCTCTCTATCTGCACCAGCTGCTCTTCCCCTTTTACATCCCTGACCCTTTTTGCAGGCTGATATGACCTTTGCACATAATTTCCTATCTCACTTTCCTTCCTGTTCATCCTCTTAGATTCATATGCTGTGTCTCTTATGGTACACTGCCCTGAGACTGCTTCAGCCTGTTACCTCAAATTCTAGGACCTTACCCTTGTTCACTGCAGTTTCGACTCTTGCCTCCCATTTCTTTGTCTCCTTCTCTTACCTCTTTCTCATTTTTTCAGAAAGCTCTCTATGTTTTGGCTCCCATCTTGCTCTATCCTTTCACTGGCTCCTCCCATCCATTCCTCCCTACCAGTACCATTGTAATTGATCCCTGATTCTGCGAAGTCCCAACAATTTTTTGTTTTCTTTCTTCCTTCTTTCCCTTTTTTTTATGAAAGAAAGAGAGAGAGAGAGAAGTGAGGGAGAGAGAGAGATGAGAGATTGCGAGGGGGAGAGAGAGAGAGATAGAGTGAGGAAGGTAGAAAGGAGAGAGTTGGGGGAGAGTGAGATGGGAAAGGGGGAGAGTGAGAGGAGGGAGAGAGGAGAGAGAGAGAGGAGAGAGGGAGGAGAGAGAGAGGAACGGAGAGGAGATGAGAGAGAGAGAGAGAGGGAGGAGAGAGAGAGAGAAGAGAATTCTGTCCATCCCACTAAGGTCCCACAGACTGACAGAGTTCAAAAACATCTACCTTTGGGAATTCCTAACACAATTCCTTGACCTCCCGCAGAGGGAAACAAAATCCCCATTCCCAGCAACGATGGGAAGCCTTGGGATTGTTATTCTCCGACACCTGACATTCTATGCTTCAGCCACTGCCAGTCTACTTGAAGTGCACATACCATTCTCTGATCCTACACTGTCAGCCAACTGCCGAACCTATTCTAGAATCTGGTGCAGTGCTTCGTCAGCAAGTTCTGAGCCAGGAGTTTCTCCACGGATCGGTGCAGTTATAGGATCAGGGTAGCTTCTTTATAAATAAAACAAAATATCAAAAAAAAAAGGGAAAAGAAAAAAAAATGACTAACAAAAAACTTTTTTTAAAAACTTATTTAAAACAAAAAAAAATAAACAAAAACAAATAAAAACCTTATCATTGCACCTAATCACCTACTGCGCCGAAAGTACGAACAGCTGGGACACATCTGTCAGAAATGGTAGCAGGAACGATGGGCAGAGTCGTGGGGAGGAAGACATCTACTGCCGTCTCACCCATCCACTAAAAACACAGTTCCAGCGGAGAATCTGAGGACAAATCTGCAAAACTCAGGAAGGTGCAAACAAATCCTAGTCCACCCTCCAGGCATCTAGGCTGTGCTCTCGCTGTCACCGAGGAAGGGGCCACACTGCCAACAACTGCCTGTGAGATACCAGAGTGTAATTTTTTACTGCTACAAGAAAGGACATAAGGTGGACCAGTGTCGGAAGAAAAGGATCTTGGACAGACAGGGCCACTGTTTAGAGCCTGTTCTCAGAACAAACCAGCAGGATCTCTTGAATTGGTGAACACCTCTCACACGTCACCATTAGCTACTTCCTATCCCAGCCAGCAGGTGGGAGATTGCGCCTTATACAAGACCACAGACCTACATCCCTGCAGCTGACTCAGTACCTACCTCTCTCAAGGGCAGGCAACTTACATTCCCCTACACACCCAACCACCTCAAGCTGACCACTTAATCATGAGGGAGCAGTCTTTCATGCATCCTGTCGGGCCAACATTAGAGGGTTTCATTACTAATGTTGGAGAGAGCTCACACATAGTTTGTGAACACTCGACGTCCCGACATGATAGCTGTTGTTGAACATTTTTGGGATGACAGGAACTCCAGAAAAAATTTGCAAGAATGCGGCTACACCTCATGGATGAGATGAGACAGGCAAGGGCAAGAGGAGGTGTTTGCGTTGTTGCTTCTATAAAAAGTGTTCATGCCAGCACAAGGATGTTGCCACCCTACCACATCTTGAAATTGATGTTCTTCAAGTCTGTTAAAACACTAGTACTCTGACTAGCATTGTGCAATGTACAGACCTCAGTGGCAAAAATGCAGACCCTATCAACTTACTAATGCGAAAAATATGACTTCCTTCTGCTTACAACACAACTGTCACATATTATAATTGTTGGTGAACCTCAGCCAGCACCTTATACAGAGGGACTTTGTGGACCTTCTTGCAGTGATTGACATGAGAAACTTTTGTTGTTTCCTACTATATCTCTGGCTCCTCCCTTTGACCAGTGGTGAGTGATCTGCAGGAAGGGCACATAGTCACTTGTCAACCCCTCGGCTATGTTGGATCGTCTGACCACAAGGCGTTTTTTACGACACTTAAGATCCCACAGGAACGAGTGTGAGGAGTCCACACGACAACTTGGCTATGGGAAAGAGGTAATACTGGCCAGCCCTTTGCTCTGAGCTCGCCACACCGACTGGAATGTCTTCTCCAAGGGGATGTAGACAATCAAGTGAAAAAGGCCTTCCTGGGACAATCCTTAATCTACAACAAGAACACATTCCTACCGGCAATAAAGTGACGAAGCCTACAAGATCAGCCTTGTTTGGCTTTCGTTGTAGAGAGGCGCCTGCTATGTACAAATGCATGGCGAAGGTATAGAAGAGACATCCTACCACCTCTATAACAGGAACTTGCACATGCAAGCCTGTAGGCATATGGGTGATGTTCAAAAGGTGGGCCTTTTGCTAAAATGGGCGGTGGACACTAAAAGAAAGTTAGCATCAGGTAGGGTTAGGCTCCAAAACCTGGTGGTCCCTGGTCAAGGCAGACAAGGTTATCTGCCTGATGAAACTTATTCCACACTAATCGACAGGATTGGACCACCTCTACTAGTAGTCAAGAGAAGGCGGACCTCTTTGTGAACACTTTGCTACCAAAATGCAAGTTCCTGATCCAGGCAAGGGACCCTCCTTGGCTAGCTGCCAAGAACCGGTGTCCAAAAACTGTCAGTGTGTTGGACATAAGGCAGGAGGAGGTGCATTCTACTTAAATCGCTTGACCAAGAAAAGGCTGTGGCCCAGACAAGTGTAGCCAAGGATTGTTGAGAAGATGTGCAGACAGCTAGCAGCACCTCTAACTCTGCATCTTTCAGCACTGCCTAGTAACAGTGTTAAAATGGCCCTCTCTATGGTAAGAGGCGAATGTAGTTGATTCACAAAAAAGAAAAGCAGAGCAGAATTCAGCAAATACAGACCAGTGTCACTCCTGTCAATTTCATGGTATAGATCCTTGGAGAGACAATAATCTCAAGACAAATGTCAGATGTTTTTTGACTACCCACTCACTACTTTGTGATCGTCATATGGCTTCAGGAAAGGTTACTCTGCTGCTGATCTGTTGTTAAAACTCCTCCACTAAGTGGCACCAGTCACTGGAGTAATCCCAAGTCAGTATGTGGGTTGCACTGGACATGTGGCGCTTTCGACCGGGTGTGGCACCAAGGCCTCTTAGCAAAACTTCAAGCACTTGGGAATTGCAGGATCTACGCTATGTCTCCTCAGTGACTACCTTCTGGTGTTCCTCTAAAGTTGTAGATCTCAATGGAACGGAACAGCAAGATCCTATTTTGGTGGCAAGTGTCCATACAGGGAAGCGTGCTGGGGTCCATTGTTATGGAATGTCCTACTTCAACGACCTTCTTCTACTCATCTCAGAATCACATGCAATATGCAGACGACGGTACACTGGCATTCAACTTATCCAAGAGATGAAATGGCCAGCTGCTAAAGCTACATAAATCACAGCTGAGAGCTATATCAGCTTGGGGAAATTAGATGGCAAGTAACATTTGCCACACTGAGAAAAACGCAAATGATGATCGTCTCTAGGCACCTGATGGTAATGCTGGTGCAGTATAAGGATGAATGGGGAGGATGTTGGCACTGGAGAAGAAGTTGATATCCTTGGGGTTTGAAATTTGACTCCAAGCTAACCATGAAGAACCATGTTGTTAATATCTTGCAAACAAGGGCAGGCAGCCAGGCCAAGCTTACAGCACTTCGCCCGTATCTCCCATCTGCTTGACGTGGGGTTGCAAGATCCTGTAAGAGGCACAAGTACGCTGCACCTTGAGTATGCTCAATTTGAGGATTGAGACACTTATGCAGGACATATGGGAATCTTTATTCAGGAAACGTTTCGCCACAAAGTGGCTTTCATCAGTCCAATACAAAAGAGGAAGCGCGTCGTAAGGAGAGGAGGAGTATGTGAGGTAATCAGTCCCTCGGCCTGGAGTCGATGATGTTCAGTCCATCATTCATTGTAGGATGTCAGCATAGGCGTGGACGTGGTTATATACTTTCGACTAGTGCGAGGTTCCACTATGACCGCCACTCCGCCTGCTTCACCTCACCTCACTACAGGATATTAAGCACGTCTACGGCCCTATGCTGTACATTATACAAGATTGATGGACTGAACACATCGACTCAAGGCCCTGATGAACTGTATGCAAGGGTTCTAAGGAATGTAAAGAGGAGCTTAGCACACCTTTGGCTAATCTTTTCAACATATCACTGCAAACTGGCAGGGTTTGCCAGATAAGTGGAAAATGGCAAATGTGATACCTATTTTCAAAACAGGTGACGGGTCCTTAGCTTCGAACTATAGACCAATAAGCCTAACCTCCTAGTGGGAAAATTTAAGGAATCAATAATTGCCGAGGCAGTTCGTGGGCCACCTTGAAAAGCATAAATTAACAACGAATCTCAGCATGGTTTTACAAAGGGGCGTTCCTGCCTTACGAATTTATTAACTTTTTTCACTAAGGTATTTGAGGAGGTAGATCATGGTAATGAAAAAGATATTGTGTATATGGACTTCAGAAGGCTTTTGACAGGGTCCCACATCAGAGACTATTGGGGAAAATTAAAGCACATGGAATAGAAGGAGAAATTTTTTCCTGGATAGAGGCATGGTTGACAAATGGGCAGCAGAGAGTTTGCATAAATGGGAGAAATCAGAGTGGGGAAGTGTCCACGAGCGGTGTTCCACAGGGGTCAGTGTTGGGCCCCCTGCTGTTCACAATCTACATAAACGACATAGATGAGGGCATAAAGAGCGACATCGGCAAGTTTGCCGATGACACCAAAAAAGGCCGTCGAATTCATTCTGACGAGGACATTGGAGCACTCCAGGAAGATTTGAATAGACTGATGCATGGTCGGAGAAAATGGCAGATGCAGTTTAAAAATAGACAAAAGCAAAGTTCTAAATGTTGGACAGGACAATAACCATGCCACATATAAACTAAATAATGTAGATCTTAATATTACGGATTGCGAAAAAGATTTAGGAGTTCTGGTTAGCAGTAATCTGAAACCAAGACAAAGTGCATAAGTGTTCGCAATAAAGCTAATAGAATCCTTGGCTTCATATCAAGAAGCATAAATAATAGGAGCCCTCAGGTTGTTCTTCAACTCTATACATCCTTGGTTAGGCCTCATTTAGATTATGCTGCACAGTTTTGGTCACCGTATACAGAATGGATATAAATTTCTCTGGAAAATGTACAAAGGGATGACAAAGTTGATCCCATGTATCAGAAACCTTCCCTATGAGGATAGACTAAGGGCCCTGAAACTGCACTCTCTAGAAAGACGTAGAATTGGGGGGATATGATTGAGGTGTATAAATGGAAGACAGGAAAAAATAAAGGGGATGTAAATAGTGTGCTGAAAAAAATCTAGCCTAGACAGGACTCGCAGCAATGGTTTTAATTTGGGAAAAATTCAGATTCAGGAAGGATATAGGAAAGTACTGGTTTGGTAATAGAGTTGGGGATGAGGGGACAAACTCCCGAGTACAGTTATAGAGGCCATAACGTTGTGTAGTTTTTAAAAATAGGTTGGATAAATAATGAGTGGATGTGGGTGGGTGTGAGTTGGACTGATAGTTTGTGCTACCAGTGGGTTGCCGTGTTCCTCCCTTAATTTCAATGTGACCTGACCTGACTAGGTTGGGTGCATTGGCTTTAAGCCGGTAGGAGACTTGGACCTGCCTCGCATGGGCCAGTAGGCCTTCTGCAGTGTTCCTTCGTTCTTATGTTCTTATGTTATGTTCTTATTACCTCATACTCCTCCTCTCCTTAGCCTTCCTCTTTGTATTGGACTGATGAACCCACTGTGTGGCGAAACGTTTCCTGAATAAAATTCCCAAATGCTGCATAAGTGTCTCAATCTTCAACTTGTCGGTTTTTCAAAACCATTCATCACAACTGTCAGACACTGCAGCATCATGGTATCTTGTTACAAAGAATTCTTAAAACCCTTGTTCAACCTTTGGACGAAGACTACTTCGACTAGTGGTGGTTCCACTAGACCCCGCTCCGCCTGCTTCACCTCACCTCACAAGTATATAAGCCACGTCTACGGCCCTATGCTGTACATTCTACAAGATTGATGGACTGAACACATCGACTCCAGGCCGAGGGACTGATTACCTCATACTCCTCCTCTCCTTACGCCTTCCTCTTTGTATTGGACTGATGAAGCCACTGTGTGGCGAAACGTTTCCTGAATAAAGATTCCCATATGCTGCATAAGTGTCTCAATCTTCAACTTGTCGGTTTTTCAAACCATTCATCACATGCTCCACTTTCTTGGTTTGCCTGCCCCCCCCTCTCATCTGCGACTGCTTGACAGAGTAGAGAACAGAGCAAGACGTCTCATCTCTCGCCTGGACCCATCCTGGATAGATCTGTCATTTCAGCAGAGCCTTCAACATAGGAGGGATGTGGGTGGCCTTACTGTTATGTACAAGGCCAATATTGTCAAAATACCACACGTGGATCCACTTCGAGGACAGCGTGAAACAAGGTTTTATGCCACAAGACGGGCAGAAAGCAGCAACTTCACTCTGGCTGTACCCTTCTCCAGAACATCACTCCATCTGAGATCATACATACCCAGGATGACTAGAGTATGGAACACATTCGTTTCAGCATAATGATGTCAACGAGATAAATCAGTTTTATCAAATGAAAATGCTGGCCCACAGAGGCTCCAACTTCATCCTGTTTCCTACTTGTATGTCTCATAACAATAAAAATGCTTTCAAATGAGCTGATGTAGGTAAAGCTCTTAGCTTGCCAATAAAGTTAGGAATCCTTAACCTGAAATAGCTGTCAATAAAGTAGGATCCTTAATCTTGTCAAACCCTGTGTAAAAAAAAAAAGAGAGAGGAAGAGAAAAGGAAGAGAGAGAAAAGAGAGAGAGGAAGAGAGAAAAGAGAGGGAAAAGAGAGAGGAAGAGAGGGGAGAGAGAGAGAGAGGGAAGGGGGAGAGGAAGAGAGAGAAAAGAGGTAGAGAGAGGAAGGGAGAGAGGAAGAGAGAGAGAGAGGAAGAGAGAGAGAGGAAGGGAAGAAAGAGGAAGAGAGGAAAGAGGAAGAGAGAGAGAGGAAGAGAGAGAAAAGGAAAAGAGAGAAAGAGAAGAAGAAAAAGGAAGAGAGAGAGAGAGAGAGAGAGAGAGAGAGAGAGAGAGAGAGAGATAGAGGGGAGAGAGAGAGAGAGAGAGAGAAGAGGAGAGAGAGAAGAGGAAAGAGAAAAGAGAGGGAAAAAAGAGGGAAGAGAGGAAAAAGACAAAGAGATGGGGAGAGAAGGGAGGGTTAGAGGGTCCATTCACATAAAGGTTTGAAATCCTGTATATGTGTGTGTGTATGCATGTAGTATGTATGTGTGTGGGTGTGTGTGTGTGTGTGTGTGTGTGTGTGTGTGTGTGTGTGTTTTGTGTTGTGCGTTGTGTGTGTGTGTGTGTATGTGTTGGTTGTGTGTGTGTGTGTGTGTGTGTGTGTGTGTGTGTGTGTGTGTGTGTGGTGTGTGTGTTGTGTGTGTGTGTGGGGTGTGGTGTGTGTGTGTGTGTGTATGTGTGGTGTGTGTGTGTGGTTTTGTGTGTGTGTGTGTGTGTGTGTGGTGTGTGTGTGTGTGTGTGTGTGTTTTGTGTGTGTGTGTGTGCGTTTTGTGTTGTTTTGTGTGTATGTGTGTGTGTGTGTGTGTGTGTGTGTGTGTGTGTGTGTTTGCATGTATGTATGTATGTGTGTTTTGTGTGTGTGTGTGTGTGTTGTGTGTGTGTGTGTGTGTGTGTGTGGTTGTGTGCGTGTGTGTGTGTGGTGTATGTGTGTGTGTGTGTGTGTGTGTGTGTGTGTGTTGGTGTGTGTGTTTTGGGGTGTGTGTGTGTGCGTGTGTGTGTGTGTGTGTGTGTGTGATTTGTGTGCGTGTGTGTGCGTGGGGTGTGTGTGAGTGTATGTGTACTCACCTAGTTGAGGTTGCGGGGGTCGAGTCCGAGCTCCTGGCCCCGCCTCTTAAATGATCGCTACTAGGTCACTCTCCCTGAGCCGTGAGTTTTAAATCGTACCTCTGCTTAAAGCTATGTATGGATCCTGCCTCCACTACATCGCTTCCCCAAAAACTATTCCACTTACTGACTACTCTGTGGCTGAAGAAATACTTCCAACATCCCTGTGATTCATCTGTGTCTTTAGCTTCCAACTGTGTTCCCCTTGTTTACTGTGTCCAATCTCTGGAACATCCTGTTTTTGTCCACCTTGTCAATTCCTCTCAGTATTTTGTATGTCGTTATCATTCCCCCTATCTTCCCCTGTCCTCCAGTGTCGTCAGGTTGATTTCCCCTTAACCTCTCCTCGTAGGACATACCTCTTAGCTCTGGGACTAGTCTTGTTGCAAACCTTTGCACTTTCTCTAGTTTCTTTACGTGCTTGGCTAGGTGTGGGTTCCAAACTGGTGCCGCATACTCCAATATGGCCCTAACGTATACGGTGTACAGGGTCCTGAACGATTCCTTATTAAGATGTCGGAATGCTGTTCTGAGGTTTGCTAGGCGCCCATAGCTGCAAGCATTATTTGGTTGATGTGCGCTTCAGGAGATGTGCCTGGTGTTATACTCACCCCAAATCTTTTTCCTTGAGTGAGGTTTGTAGTCTCTGACCCCCTAGACGGGTACTCCGTCTGCGGCCTTCTTTGCCCTTCCCCAATCTTCATGACTTTGCACTTGGTGGGATTTAAACTCCAGGAGCCAATTGCTGGACCAGTTCTGCAGCCTGTCCCGATCCCTTTGTAGTTCTGCCTGGTCTTCGATCGAGTGTATTCTTCTCATCAACTTCACGTCATCTGCAAACAGGACACCTCAGAGTCTATTCCTTCCGTCATGTCGTTCACAAATACCAGAAACAGCACTGGTCCTAGGACTGACCCCTGCGGGACCCCGCTGGGCACAGGTGCCCACTCTGACACCTCGCCAACGTACCATGACTCGCTGCTGTCTTCCTGACAATTATTCCCTGATCCATTGTAGTGCCTTCCCTGTTTTTCCCTGCTTGGTCCTCCAGTTTTTGCACCAATCTCTTTTGTGGAACTGTGTCAAACGCCTTCTTGCAGTCCAAGAAAATGCAATCCACCCACCCCTCCTCTCTTGTCTTACTGCTGTCACCATGTATAGAACTCCAGTAGGTTTGTGAAAAGGATTTCCCGTCCCTGAAACCATGCTGGCTGCTGTTGATGAGATCATTCCCTTTCTAGGTGTTCCACCACTCTTCTCCTGATAATCTTCTCCATGATTTTGCATTACTATACATGTCAGTGACACTGGGCGTAGTTTTAATGCTTCATGTCTGTCTCCTTTTTTAAAGATTGGACTACATTTGCTGTTTTTCCATGCCTCAGGCAATCTCCCTGTTTCGATAGATGTATTGAATATTGTTTGTTAGGGGTTTCACATAGCGCCTCTGCTCCCCCTCTCAATACCCATGGGGAGATGTTATCTGGCCCCATTGCCTTTGAGGTATCTAGCTCACTCAGAAGCCTCTTCACTCTTCCTCGGTTGTGTGCACTGTGTCCACACTTGGTGGTGTGCCCACCTCTCCGTCTTTCTGGAGTCCCTTCTGTCTCCTCTGTGAACCTTCTTTTTAATCCCCCCTTGGGGTTTAAGTTCTTCACATAATTCCCGGGCCCTTTTTCCCGTTTTCTCTCCCCCCTTTTCCCTTTCCTTAAACCTAAACCGGCCTTGACTGGTTTTTTTCCTCCTGATTTGGGTTTTACAAAAGTTTCGGGTCAATTTGGCTTTCCCCTGCATTCCCTTTTTCCCTATTGTCTTTGGGCCCCCCCTTCTTAATTGTGCCCTTTTTCCCTTTCTGGGGTCCCACACTGTTCTCCTTAAATTTTCCTGGGTCCCCTTTGCCTTCTATATTTTTTTCCATTTCCCCCTAGCACACTTGGTTTTTTTCCCCCCGCCCTTTGGGTAAAAACCCCTGGGGTCATCCCCGGCTTTTTATTACTTTTCCCTTTTTTCCCTTGGGTAAAAAAAACCTTCCCCAGCCTCCTTTCATTTTTGCTACATATTCCATCATCTCAATTTAAATGGTTTCCCCGCCAATTCTGTCCCACGAACCCCGTTCAGGAATTCCTCATTCCCGGTAGTCCCCCTTTCTTGTAGTTTTTCTTCATTCGTCCCCGGCCCCTTCCCCGCCCTTTTCCCTCCACTTGTAGCTCTAAATGGTAATTTGGGAAACTTTCAACCACATGGTCCAAAAGGGCCCCCAAGGGGTCTTTCCCAAAAATTTTTTATTTGGGGGGGGCCTCGATATTTTCCCTACGGGAAGGTTTAAAAACTAATCCACCTTTTCTGGTTTTATGCCCCTCCTTTTCTCTCTTGTAGTGTCCCCTTTCGTGTTTTTGGGACATGAAGTTTATTAAACCCTAAACCAAACCCCCATCATCCTTTGCCCTCCAAGTATCCCTTTTCCCCCCCCTTTTGGGCCCCAAATTTCCCCAATCAAACTCCTTGTGGGTTTAAATTTAAACCCCCCATCAGGGCTTTGCCTTTTCCCCTGCATGAGCCTTTTGGCCACTCAGCCAGTGGGTTTAACCACGCTCTATTGCTTTTCCCTCGTACACTTTCCCCTTTGGGCCCCCTTTCTGTTTTGTGGTGGTTTTGTGTGTGTGTGTTGGTGGGGTGTTTGTGTGTGTGTTTGTGTGTGGGGTTGGTGGGTTTTGGTGGGGTGTGTGTTTGTGGTTTGTGAGGGGTGTATGTGGAGGTTTGTGTGTGTGTATGTGTGTTAGTGTGGTGTATTTGTGGTGTATGTTTGGGGGGTGGGATGTGTTTGGTATGTGTGTTGTGTATGTGTGTGGGGAATTTTTACTCACCTATTTTTTGGTTTTCAGGGGTTTCCCATCATAGCTCCTGGCGGGCCCCCCTCTTTACTGATTGCTACTAGGTCCCCTTTTCTCCCTGCCCATGAGCTTTATCATACCCCCCTTAAAACTATGTAAAGGTTTCCCGCCTCCACTACTTCACTTTCTAGGCTTTCCAAAAGGCTTTACTAAATCTAATTTAAATTTAAAAAAAAACTTTTCCTTTAAAACCCTTTTATCACTAGTCCCCAACTTCCAATTTTGACCCCTTGTGTCTGTGCCCCTCTCTGGGGAAAATCCCGTCCTTTTTTTCCACCTCTTTATTCCGCGCATTTTTATATGTCGTTTTTTTCCCCTTCCCCCCCTGACCCTCCGGCCTCCAGTGCGTCAGGCCGATTTCCCTCAAAATTTCTTCGTAGGAACAATCCCCCTAGCTCTTTGGGACTAAATCCTTTTTACAAACCCCTTTTCACTTTTTCAAAATTTTTTGACCCTGGGGTTTTTTTGTATGTATGTGTGTGCGTGGTTTTGTTTTTTTGTTGTGTATGTGTGTGTGTTG
>NW_026466483.1:0-12784 GCF_026875155.1 Cherax quadricarinatus
CGGGGGGGGGGGGCCTTCCCCCCGGAACCCCTCCGGAAACCCCATTTAAAGTTACCCTTTTTTAATACCTCACAGTTTTGGGTTTCACCGTAATTACAGAATGGATATAAATCATTGAAAACGAAACAAAGGAGAATGACAAGTTGATCCCATGAATCAGAATCTTCCCTATGTGGATAGACTGAGGCCTGAATCTGCACTCTCCCCGAAAGGCGTAGATTTAGGGGATAGATGGGGTTTCTATAAGGGAAAACAGAAATAAATAAAGGGGATGTAATACGTGCTGAAAATATCCAACCAAGACAGGACTCGCAAATTCCTGATCCAGCAAGGGACCCTCCTTGGCTAGCTGCTAGAACTGTGTCAAAACTGTCGGTAGTGGCAATAAGGCAGGAGGAGGTGCATTTCTTTCTTAAATCGCTTGACCAAGAAAAGACTGTGGGCCCAGACAAGTTGAGCCCAAGATTGCTGAGAGATGTGCAGACCAGCTAGCAGCACCTCTAACTCGCATCTTTCAGCACTGCCTAGTACAGTGTAAATGGCCTTCTCTGTGGAAAGAGGCAAATGTAGTCCCTGTTCACAAAAAGAAGAGCAGAGCAGAAATCAGCAACTACAGACCAGTATCACTCCTGTCAATCACTGGTAAGATTATTGAGACTATAATCTCAAGACAAATGACTGAGTTTTTTGACTACCACTCACTACTTTGTGACCGTCAATATGGCTTCAGGAAAGGTTACTCTGCTGCTGATCTGTTGTAAACCTCTCCACTAAGTGGCACCAGTCACTGGACGAATCCAAAGTCAGCTGTGTGGTAGCACTGGACATTGCTGGTGCTTTCGACCGGGTGTGGCACCAGGGCCTCTTAGCAAAATTTCAAGCACTGGGAATTGCAGGCTCTACGCTATGTCTACTCAGTGATCATCTTCATGGTAGATTTCTAAGGGTAGTTCTCAGTGGAACGGAATCACCAAGACATCCTATTGGGGCAAGTGTTACACAAGGAAGCGTGCTGGGACCATTGTTATGGAATGTCTACTTCAATGGCCTTCATCTCATCCCAGAATCCCATGCATATGCAGACGACTGTACACTGACATTCACTTATCCAAGAGAAGAAATGCCAGCTACTCTAAGCTACATCACTCACCAGCTAAGAGCTATATCAGTTTGGGGAAATAGATGACAAGTAACATTTGCACCTGAGAAAACGCAGATGATGATGGTCTCTAGGCAACATGATGGTAATGCTGGTGCAGTAGTAAGGATGAATGGGAGGGTGATGGCACCTGGAGAAGAAGTTGATATCCTTGGGGTGAAATATGACTCCAAACTGACCATGAAGAACCATGTTGTAAATCTTGCAAAAAAGGCAGCTAGGAAGCTTACAGCACTTCGCCGTATCTCGCATCTGCTTGACAGTAGGGGTTGCAAGATTCTGTACGAGGCACAAGTACGTATCACATAGTGAGTATTGCTCACTTTCTTGGTTTGCCTTTTCCCTCTCTCTGCGATCTGCTTGCCAAAGTAGAGATAAAGAGCAAAGGGAGTTCATCTCTCGCCTGGACCCATCTGGATAGATCTGTATTTCTGCAGAGCCCTTCAACACAGGAGGGATTTTTGTGGTGGCCTTACTGTTATGTAACAAGCCAATATTGTCAAAGTACCACACTTGGATCCACTTCGAGGACAGCGTGTGAACAAGGCTTTTATGCCACAAGGACGGGCAGAAATCAGCAACTTCACTCTGGAAATAAATGGTAAAAAATACCGACCAAGGGGAAATAAAAACACAAATGTGATCCTGTATGACAAGTATCACCCTACACAGTGGGCTTTTTCAAGTCCACACACGGATTACCTGGGGTTGGAAGGTACGAGTGTATTTTATAGTCATGTTCAGAATGTTGAGGTCAGGTGGAGAATGCAGCATCTGATGATCTACCGGGTGGGGTTAAAGAGGGTCTTGGGTTAGCTTGGCAGGGTATTGGACACGTTGGAGTAGACCTTCTGCAGTGTTCTATGTTTCTTATGTGGGGATTAGCGATGAAGAAGTTTCTTGGCGAGTGGATTCAGCCTTATGTTATAGAAGGCCATTGTTTGGTTGAAAATTGTTGGTTGTAGAGATGAGCGATGATTCCAGATTCTTCTGTATTGAGTGTTGTTCTTCTGTGGCCTATAAGTCTTGAGTTTCTTGTAGTTAAATAATGGTTGTGTGATGCGATGTTGTACACAGGCATTCATTGTATCGTCAGAAACACCATATGCAAGCAGGACTGACGATACAAGGAATGCCTATGTAACACATCGCAATTCACACAATCATTAAATTAACTACAGACAACTCAAGATTATTGCCACAGTAGACAACACTCAATACAGAAGAATATGGAATCCTCGCTCATCTCTAACAACCAACAATTTCAAACCAGAACAAGGCTTCTATAACTTAGCTGAAACACTCGCCAAGAAAATTCTTGAACATTAAAATGGTATAAGAATACCGACAGGTTGTTAGGTAAGACACTTATGCAACGTTAGGTTTCTTTATTATGAAACGTTTCGCCTAACAGTAGGCTTCTTCAGTCAAGTACAGAAAAGTTGATAGGAAGCAGAAGATACTTGAAGACGATTTATTCAGTCCATCACCCTTAAAGTTTTGAGGTGGTCATCCTCAGTCTGGGAGAAGAAGAGGCATTGTTCCGTTTGTCTGAACCAATATGAAGTTGAAGTGACAGTATGGGGCCCTTATATAGTGCCAGGAGGTGAGCGTAGGGTTGCTTTGGGAGGGGGCAGGTCCCTCTCAAAACCCAAGCCGTTATCCTAGTGAGGTTGTTCGAGGTTGATGGTTGTACCGCAAGATACCCTTGTGTTGCAGTGTCTGACTGAATGACATTTAAAATGGTATAAAATACCGACAGATTGTTATGTAAGACACATATTTGACAACAGTTAGTATATTTATTCGAAACGTTTCGCCTACACAGTAAGGCTTCTTCAGGCGTGTACAGAATTTGCAGATGTGACGGGTGCAAGCAACAAGAAAGCGGAGACACTCAAGGTGGGACAGTTCTTTGCCTCATACGGAATCTTGCAAATCTCTATTGTCGAGCAGATGTGATTACGTCGAAGTGCTGGAAGCTTTCCTAGGCACTTTGTTTCCTTTTTTATAAAATGGATCTTCACAGTTCGTTTGGAGTCCAAATTTCCCCCCGGATATCAGCTTTCTCCAACTGTCATTTATACATAAGAACATAAGGAAAGGTGGAAACACTGCAGGAGGCCTGTTTGGCCCATACTAGGCAGTGTCCTTTACAATTCATCCCAACTAACAAACATTTGCCAAAACCAATTTCAAGCTACCCAAGAAATAAGCTATGATGTGAAAGTTCCCACTAATCCAACCCCTCCCACTCATGTACTTATCCAACCTAAAATTTGAACTACCCAAAGTTCCAGGCCTCTATAACCCAACTAGGTAGACTGTTACATCATCAACTACCCTATTTCCAAACCAATACTTTCCTATGTCCTTTTAAATCTAAATTATCTAATTTAAAATCCATACTGAGGGTTCTCTCTTGGAAGAGACATCCTCAAGACCTTAGTAATACCTTTATTAATACCTATCTTCCACTTATACACTTCGACAGGTCTCCCTCATTCTTCGTTAACAAGTGAATGTAACTTAAGAGTCTTCAATCTTTCTTCATAAGGAAAGATTTGTTAATGCTATGTAATAATTTAGTCATCCTACGCTGCATGTTTTCTAACGAATATATGTCCATTCTGTATTATGGAGACCAGAACTGAGCTGCATAATCTAGGTGGGCCTTTAAGATGTATATAAGCTGCAGTATGACCTCTGGGACTTCTTGCGGGGTTGCTTACACTTCTTGATATAAATCCCAGTAATCTATTTGCTTATTACGTACGCTCTTAGGCATCTGCTGTCTTGGTTTAGTTGCTGCTCACCATTACCACCAAGTCTTTTCGCATTCTGTATGGCTAAGTTCTACTCTTTTAAACGTATAAGTACTAGGGTTTATGGGCACCCCAAGCCTTAGAACCTCCCACTCATGTAATTATCCAACCTAAATTGAAATAACTACCCAAAAGTCCAGCCTCAATAAACCCAACTAGGTAGGACTGTTCCACTCATCATACCCTATTTCCAAACATCTTTCCTATTGTCCTTTCTAAAATCTAAACTTATCTAATTTAATTCCATTACTGGCGGGTTTTCTCTTGGAAGGATATATCCTCAGACCTCGTTAATATCCCTTTATTAATACCTATCCTTCCACTTTTACACTTCGATCAGGTCTCCTCTATTCTTCGTCTTAACAAGTGAATGTAACTTAAGAGTCTTCAATCTTGCTTCATAAGAAGATTTTAATGCTATGTTTATTAATTGAGTCATCCTACGCTGAATGTTTTCTAACGAATTTATGTCCATTCGGTAATATGGGAGACCAGGATTGAGCTGCCATAATCTAAGTGAGGCCTTAATAATGATGTTAAAGCTGAAGATTGATAAATTAGACCATGTGCAACTCTTGGGTATCTTTATTGAGGGAAACGTTTCGCCCCAGTGGCTTCATCAGTCCATACATAGGAGAAGAAGCTGAAGAACAGGAGGAGAATGAGGTTAATCAGTCCTCAACCTGAGTCGATGTGTTTCAGTCATCCAATCTTGGAGTAGAATACGGCGATGAGCGGAGAAGAAGCAGCTTTAAACCGCTATGGCAGGAGAGGTTGTAGCAGTCATAGGTAGTGTCACTTTGTTCAGTTTGGAAGTAGGTTGTGCCAGAATTAGGCAAGCGAAGATTTCTAAGTTTTAAGAATCCCAAGAAGTTGCCGTGTCTGACACTGCAAACTTCCATTCAATGTAAATGTAATTGATTTGCGGTCCCTAGAATCCCCTTCCTCTGGAAACTTCTAAATTATTAACAAGGGATTCATTGATAAATTAGACACATGTGCAACTCTTGGGTATCTTTATTGAGGAAACGTTACGCACACAGTGGCTTCATCAGTCCCTTACAAAGGGAGAATTTAAAGAACAGGAGGTGAATGAGGTAATCAGTCCCTCAACCTTGAGTCGGTGGGTCAGTCCATCAATCTTGATTCGAATACGGCATCGAACGAACGAACGAAAGTTCAGGTATGATCCCAAATGGGTAATGAGCGGGGGAAGACGGGACAGACGAAGAATTGTGTGGAAGAGGAGTGTTCTTAGTTGTAGAAATAGAGCCAGAGGCTTAAACCAGCAGCTAAGTCCGATTCGTGGACAGACATTGAGAACACACATAGCAGGCTCTTCTGTTTGCGATCCGGTGGGTGGAAGTGGGGAAGTTGTGGACAGACGATGAACAGTCGTGAGAGGAGGTCTTGAGTGGTAGATGAAAGAGCAGGGCTTAAACCCAGCTGCGTGGCACTGCGAGGCAGTGTAGAGAGGGCATGTTGAGGACATATAGGAGAGAGCAGACTGCAGACAGTGCTACGCGACTGTTATGCTTCAGGCATGAGGTGAAGAGGCTGGTTTGGACGTCAGGGTGTTGGGTATGAGGAGTGTTGTGTGTTTGGCTTCACTTCGTGGTGATGGAGCATTCTTGAGTCTTTTGAAGTCTCTCTTGGACATGTGAATAGTTGCATTCTGTGGTTTAGAGCAGTCAGATTCGCCACGAGGTAAGATATTGCGTTTCAGAAAGGAATTTGGTTGAGGTTTGGTGTCAGGAAGGTGTACTTAACGTTCTTCTTTCATAAGGGAGACATATCAGTGCGTCATTTCGGTTGGGAGGTTGGGGGTGGTGTAGAAGGTTAGAGACCATTAAAGGCTTGGCCATAGGGTTAAACGGTTGCCTGTGGTTTCCTTCTTTCGTATACTACTTCGTCGTTGTCCGGGGTTGTTCATAATGTTCTTGGTACTATTTCGTCTTCTGTGACTGTGTTTGAGAGGAGGCAGGGAGTGTTGGTCGGTCGATGATTTGTTGGGGCTGGTGGTGGGTGGTGTAAGAGGTGACAGTAGACGGTGGTGGGTGGTTCTGGAAGTAGAGTCTTGGTCTGAGATACAAGTAGGACCAGGGGTTGAGGTTGAAGTTAACAATGTGGATTTAGCTTGAGGAGGTTAGTGTTGGTGGGCGAGTCTGGGAACAAGTTTGGAAGGTTTGGCATGTTGTTTAGGCGACAACAGTTCTTGATTGTTGTGTTGAATGAGCCAGGGTTTGCAGCATTAGTAAGGCTGTGCATACATCATACAGTTATAGCACCTTGGAGGAGCAGCGTCAGAAAGAGCAGAGAGGGACTGGCTGGGTGGAGACGATTGTTTGTTGTAGCTTGAAGGAAGTTCGGTGGTATCTGATTGAATTTTTGCAATGGCGGCGTTGTTGGCGATTTAGGGTGTTTCTTCTTGGTTTCTTCAATTGATTTCTTCGACAGGACTTCTTTACGTAGAGGGCATTGTGCTGAAAGGGTGTGGTGTTTACCCTTGCAGTTGAGGCAGGTTGGAGAAGAGGTAGTGGTAGTAGAACATTCCTTTAAGTCATGGCCGTCTTTACCGCAGTTTGTGGCAGAGTACTTCTTTCCCTTTAGAGGGACCAGTCAGGCGTTTGAGTGGTGATAGGTGTAGCAGGTCCGCATGCGTGATGTGTGCGAAACGTTCGGGTTCTTGTGACTTGGATTGGATATAATAGTAGGAGATAGCTAGGCCGTCAGACAGGCTCTAGTAGCCATCTCGATGTTGGGAGAAGGTTTTAGCTTGATCATTGTAGAGGCGTGGGGTTTTTGGTGTGATAAGTTCAATCGACCGCCCGGTATTTTGTTCTCGATAGAGGTCTTGGATCCTCAGTCGATAAAGAAGTGACGAGTTTGTTCCAGCCGTTTGACGGAAAACGGAACGTTTCGCCAGCAAAAAAGGTGAAGGGGAGAGGGGTGAACTGTCGGTCTATGAGGGTTTTCATAGAAGTGTCGGCGATCGTTTTGTGGCTTCATAATCGTCAGTACGACGAGTGAATGGTCTTTTGTCGAGGGGATGGCTGTAAAATTTAATTGTAGGCAAGTCCCTTTTCAGCGGCAGCAAGGGCAAATTTTTGTAGAGTCATTTATTACTCCACTGTTGGGTTTGATCCTTTCACGGGTTTTCAAGCTTATGAAAGGGGAAGTCAGGCGCTGGTACGATGACTATAGGGTTCCCCCCCCCCGGGGGGGGTTTTCTTGAGGTGGGGAAAACGCTTTTTTCTTACGATGATGTGTTTGGGTGTGAAACGTTTTTTGCCACACAGTAGGCTTTTCAGGCGGTAAAGAAAATTGATAGAAGCAGAAGATACTTTAAGACGTGTAAACAGTCCATCACCCCTTAAAATTTTTGGGGTGGTAGTCCCTCAGTTGGAGAAGGCATGTTCCATAGATGAAACATATGGGGATGAAAATTTCAGGAGGGGCCTTATATATTTCCAGAGGTGAGACGTAGGTCACTAGAAAGGTAAGAACTCAGATGTTGAGAGGGCAGGTCCCCCTCAAATCCGCCGTCTCACTTGGAAATTGTCGAAGTTGATTGCAGGTCTGTACCAAGATACCTTGTGTTGATGTCTGACAGATTGAACATTAAAAGGGTATAAAAACCGACAGGTTTTTGGTAAGACACATATGCAACGTTGATATTTATTTAAAAACGTTCGCCTACACGTGGGCTTCTTCATCGATCAAAAATTGAAAAAGCAGAAGATATTTGAAGACGATGTAATCATCCACCCCCTTTAAATTTTTTTTGGGTGGTCAGTCCCTCGTCGGAGAAGAGCTTTGTTCCATGTATGAAACAATATGGGATGAGTGACAGGATGGACCTTTATATATTGCCAAGAGGTGAGACGTAGGTCACTAGAAGAGGTAAGAACTCAGATGTTGAGAGGTCAGGTCCCTCTCAATCCAGCCGCTCTCACTAGTGGAATTTGGTCGAAGTTGATTGCAGATCTGGTACCAAGATACCCTTGTGTTGCAGTGTTCTGACAGATTGAACATTAAAATGGTATAAAATACCGACAGGTTGTTAGGTAAACACATATGCAACAGTTAGGTATTTTTTATTATAAAAACGTTTCGCCTACACAGTAGGCTTCTTCAGTCGCGTACAGAAAAGTTGATAGAAGCAGAAGATACTTGAAGACGATGTAATCAGTCCATCAACCCTTAAAGTTTTGAGGTGGTCAGTCCCTCAGTCTGGAGAAGAGCATTGTTCCATAGTATGAAACAATATGGAGATGAAGTGACAGGATGGAGCCTTATATATTGCCAAGAGGTGAGACGTAGGTCACTAGAAGAGGTAAGAACTCAGATGTTGAGAGGTCAGGGTATCTTGGTACAGACCTGCAATCAACTTCGACAACTTCCTCTAGTGAGAGCGGCTGGATTTGAGAGGGACCTGACCTCTCAACATCTGAGTTCTTACCTCTTCTAGTGACCTACGTCTCACCTCTTGGCAATATATAAGGCTCCATCCTGTCACTTCATCTCCATATTGTTTCATACTATGGAACAATGCTCTTCTCCAGACTGAGGGACTGACCACCTCAAAACTTTAAGGGTGATGGATATTACTCGTCTTCAAGATCTTCTGCTTCTATCAACTTTTCTGTACTCGACTGAAGAAGCCTACTGTGTAGGCCCAAAAAGTTTCATAATAAAGATACCTAAACTGTTGCATATGTGTCTTACCTAACAAAACCCGTCGGTATTTTATACCATTTTAATGTTCAATCTGTCAGACACTGCAACACAAGGGTATCTTGGTACAGACCTGCAATCAACTTCGACAACTTCCACTAGTGAGAGCGGCTGGATTTGAGAGGGACCTGACCTTCAACATCTGAGTTCTTACCTCTTCTAGTGGGCCTACGTCTCACCTCTTGGCAATATTAAAGGGTCCATCCCGTCACTTTATCTCCATATTGTTTCATACTATGGAACAATGCTCTTCTCCAGACTGAGGGACTGACCACCTCAAACTTTAAGGTGATGGACTAAATTAATCGTCTTAAGTTTTCTTCTGCTTCTATCAATTTTTCTGTACTCGACTGAAGAAGGCCTACTGTGTAGGCCAAAACGTTTCAATAATAAAGATACCTAACGGGTTGCATATGTGTCTTACCTAACATTGCTGTTTTGGGTTTTAAGGTTGCTGTTACCATAACCCCCAAGTCCTTTTCGCAATCTGTATGGCTAAGTTCTACATTATTAACTTGTAAGTGCTAGGGTTAGGACACATCCCGAGCTTCAGAACCTTGCATTTATCTCATTGAACGGCAACTGCCACTTTTCTGCCAAGAGTAAGTTTTTTCCTAAATCCTCTGAAGTTCCCTAACATCTACCTTTAAATTTCAATTATCTCCCCATCTTCGTGTCATCGGGGGAATTTGCTCATATCACTGTAATTCCTTCATCAAGATCATTGATTTTATTTAAACAACAACGGGCCCAAGACTGACCCCCTGTGGAACGCCACTTGTTACTGATCCCACTCGGATTTAACCCATTTATGGAACACTCTCTGCTTCCTGTCTGTGAGCCATGATTCGATCCACGAGGCACTCTTCCCCAATGCCATGAGTGCTACTTTCTTCAACAGTCTTTGGTGCGGAACTTATCAAATGCCTTACTAAAATCTAAGTAAATAATATCAAATTCTTTATCGTGGTCAACAGCCTCAAAAGCTTTACTGAAGAAAGTTAATAAATTAGTTAGACAAGACCGGCCTCTTGTAATCCATGCTGCGTATTCATTAAATCAAGCTATGCTTATCGAGATGGCTTCTTATAATTTGAGCTATAATTGACTCTAGTAATTTGCCTAATGAGGTCAGGCTTATTGGGCGGTAATTTGACGGTAACGACTTGTCCCCTGTTTTAAAACAGGAATTACATTAGCCATCTTCCACATATCAGACACTACACCTGTTTAAAGAGATAAATTTAAAAATATTAGTTAATGGTTCACAGATTTTCCCATTTTGATTCCTTTAGAACCCTTGAAAAAACTCTTCAGGGACCCGGTGACTTATTTTGCTCAGTCGGTCTTTTCTGCTTCCCAAAAACCATTTCACTAGTGACTGTGATGTTACATAATTTATCTCTTCTGGCCCATTAAAAATTATTCCCGGAATTTTTATTAGTGTCTTCCTGTGTAAAAAACCCGAGAGAAAATATTATTAAAAATCGAGCACATTTCATTCTCTTTGTCAGTAAGATGCCCATAGTTATTTTTAAGGGGACCTATCTTATCTTTGACTTTTGTTCTATATCCCTGGAAAAAATTTTTGGGTTATTTTTAGAATCCCTAGCAACTTTAATTTCATAGCCCCTTTTAGCTTTTCTTACCCCCTTTTTAATGTCCCTCTTAATGTCAATATCTGATTCAAAGATGACCCTCGCCTCTTTTGATACGCCTATAAATTCCTTTCTTATGCCCTAGTAGTTTTCAGCCTATTATTCATCCATTTTGGGTCATTTCTATTTGATCTAATTTCTTTAAAAGGGGATAAATGTTCTTTGAGCAGCATGTATTGTGTTCAGAAAACTGTCATATTGATAGCTCTCTTCGTTACCCCAGTCAACAGATGATAAGTGTTCTCTAAGCCCATCGTAATCTGCTAAGCGAAAATCTGGGACTGTTACTGGTTATCCCTTCTATCATACTTCCATTCAATTCTAAATGTAATTGATTTGTGGTCGCTAGCACCCAGTTCCTCTGAAAAATTCTAAATTATTAACAAGGGATTCATTGTTTGCCAGAACTAAGTTCAAGCAGGTTATTACCCCTTGTAGGTTCCTGTAGGTAAAATGTCACAAAAATGCTTCAAAAAACAATCCTGAACTACTTCTAAGAAGTCGTATGATTCTAAATTTCCAGTCAAAAATTCCAATCAATATGACTAAAATTAAAGTCTCCTAGAATTAAATAACATTATCGTGCCTGTGGCCCTAACAATTTCCTCCCATAGTAGTCTTCCCTGGTCCCCATCTAAATTTGGGGGGACGGTATATCACACCTAAAATTAATTTTTCATGCCCCTCTGAAAATTCTATCCAAACAGACTCTGTATGTGTTTCTCAGACTTAATACCCGTTTTTTTATAACAGTTCAAGCGATCTCGGACATACAATGCACCCCACCCCCTTCCGATACTTCTATCTACTTGGAAACAATTTGAACCCTGAATGTGACATTCTGCAGGCATTTTCCGACTTTTTGAATTAAACCCCGTCTCAGTAATGGCAAATACATCTATGTTACCTCACTAGCAACTGTCTCAACTCGTCCATCTTATTCCTAGCACTGCGACTATTTGTGTAATATATACTTAAGGACCCTCCTTTCTCTTTATCATTCCTGCTCCTTTCTGTTATTCCACTTTAAACCTATTTCTGTCCTTGTCAATTAGTGCCACTGGCTTTCGATATCCACCTCTTTTTTCCTATTACTGTTCTCCTAGAACTCATATTACTACCCTTTAGACTTCACAGTTTTCCCGCAAAAACCATACCACTAACTATTCTAGTTTTTAAAAACCTAACAGCTCCCTCCACTGCGTTGGCCAGTGCTCCCACCCCCCACTAGATAAGTGAACCCCCTCCCTGGCATACATTTTCATTTCTGCCATAGAAGAGGTCCATTGTCAATGAATGTTACTGCATTTTCCTTACAGTATTTGTCCAGCCAGCAATTTGACACCAATTGCTCTGGACACCATTCATTTCCAACTCCTCTCCTTGGCAAAATGCCACATATGACAGGTTTCCCACCCTTCCTCCTAATTATCTCTATTGCTGACCTATACCTGCTAATCAGGTCCTCAATCCTACGTCTGCCAACATCGTTGCCTCCAGCACTGAGACAGATAATAGGATTGCTCCCATTACCTCTCATGATGTTATCCAGACGGCTAACAATATCCTTCATCCCAGCCCCAGGAAAACATACTCTCTGCCTCCTACTCCTGTCAATGTGTTTATGTTTTGGAACTTTATTAGTACATCTTTATTAATAATGTATTATGCACATACTGTAGGAATGCACTACAGTACAGTTGTATTAGTCTCGCTCAACGAAGGAAAAGGATGCCTTCATGCGTGTCAAAGGTTCTTGATCCAAGAATAACACTACTCTTTGATTAATCATGGTTATCGTATATTCCTAAGGATGACGCATAGGAGTTTAGCGCTTCTCGAATACATAAAATAAATAAATCTCAACGTGTCCATCCATATCACCATCAAGATAATCCCAACAAAGACAGACATTTGATGAAAGATCTTAAAGACTAAACTGTTTTAAATACTGTAATTACCTGACAACAAAAGATATTTCGATATAACCAAAGGATTTAAGAGGACTGTAGTTTGCTTGCTGACCTGTGCTAGACAGGTTCTGTTATCCATTCTGTGTAAGCCAGTTATGAGGTGGTCTTCATTATGGCAGGTCACACAGATCAATGTTGCCTTAGTTACCAGTGGAGAAAAACCACTAGCGGAAGGAAGTCATGTCTATAGGTTAGACAAGTTTGAAGAAAAACTCTGAATCCCGTCAGAAACAGCAACATCTTGGGATCTTGATGCCGGAATTTGTTCAAAAATTGTCTAACCTATATACACGACCTACTTCCACTACCATGTAGGCCTTGTATAGGCCTATATGCAGGGCATTTCCTTCGTATCTTATAAACTAAGATTCTGCCTTACAGCCTATTATAAAAAGAGAAAGACAACTGCATGAAGAAACTTCCCAAATAAGC
>NW_026466484.1:0-12718 GCF_026875155.1 Cherax quadricarinatus
GTGATCGAGGCCTCGCCGGTTATTTCATGCAAGACATCTGATGCACCACGCAAAGTTCGATCATTTATCAAGATTCCTCGTCTTTCCGGGCAGGAGTGTAGACCAGGTCACACCAGGAGGGTGTGTGATACTCTACCGTCCTTCCAGGCAGGAGTGTAGACCAGGTTACACCAGGAGGGTGCTTGATGCTCTACCGTCCTTCCAGGCTGGAGTGTACACCAGGTCACACCAGGAGTGTGCGTGATACTCTACCGTCCTTCCAGGCAGGAGTGTAGACCAGGTCACACCAGGAAGGTGCGTGATACTCTACCCAGAGTGTCCCTTTTAAAGATGATACCAGTCAGAGCACAGGAAAGCTCTTTACACTCAATGGTGTATACGGGTATATGGGTTCCTTGTGCCAAAGCACACGGAACCCATACAGAGTTTAATGTATGTAGGAATTAAAAGTATTCTTGACTAGCGTCGATAGGCTTAAAGTCAAATTCACTAACCGCCCATGCTGACGTCACTGCATCAACTTCAAACATATCAGTCGAGCTACATTCCTTAATATACAGCAACTAAAAGTCTTCGAGGTGCATCACCCACACGGTTTATATAAATATTTTTTTTTCCGTATCGTCACTGCACCTTGATAACCCCAGACTACTGTAATTATATCCTCCACAACATAAACAAAACTCTTGTTACAGTACAAGTAACTTCCAGACACCTCTTGTAGCTTTCTCTTAAGGTTACTTAATATTGTTTGCTTACAAGCTGTAATGTCTACAAAACCACTACACCTGACTCAAGAAATCGTAATGACACGCTTGCAAACAAACCAAACCACGGGCGGGGATAGAACCCGCGATCAGAGAGTCTCAAAACTCCAGACCGTCGTGTTAGCCACTGGACCAGCTAGCCACAATAAGATTCGTCCAACTAGGTATATTTCTACACCATAGGAAGGTTAGCACAGGCACCACTGTGACCACAAATGCAAGTTTTTACAGACGAATCTCCAGCTAGCGTGGCCGTGACGAACTTTAGCTCAAGGACACAAGTGCAACTAATATGACATTTTATTGTCGTAACGTTTCGCTCTCCAGGAGCTCCAGCACTACACCTGCCTACAATACCACTACAGCTGCTTACAATACAGCTACAGCTGCTTACGATTCCACTACACCTGCCAACAATGCCATTGCACCGGCCAATAACACCACTACTGCCTACAATAAAACTACAACCTCCCTACAACACCATATAATGTCTACAATGACTTCACATATTCCACACTTTATAGAGGAAATTTTATGCAACGTGCGTGTCCGTCCTACCGCATTATCAACGTGCGAGTCCGTCCTACCGCATTATCAACGTGCGAGTCCGTCCTACCGCATTATCAACGTGCGTGTCCGTCCTACCGCATTATCAACGTGCGTGTCCGTCCTACCGCATTATCAACGTGCGTGTCCGTCCTACCGCATTATCAACGTGCGAGTCCGTCCTACCGCATTATCAACGTGCGTGTCCGTCCTACCGCATTATCAACGTGCGTGTCCGTCCTACCGCATTATCAACGTGCGTGTCCGTCCTACCGCATCATCAACGTGCGTGTCCGTCCTACCGCATTATCAACGTGCGTGTCCGTCCTACCGCATTATCAACGTGCGTGTCCGTCCTACCGCATTATCAACGTGCGTGTCCGTCCTACCGCATTATCAACGTGCGTGTCCGTCCTACCGCATTATCAAACGTAGACTACAACTTTCTTATATCCTGCCTGCCCACAAGTGCAACAGTTGCCTACGATACTTACTACAATACTATTGTGACCTAACTCTACTTCTGCTGAGACTAATACAACCTGTCAAACACAGTGGCCACAAATTTCTCTCTCTCTCTCTCTCTCTCTCTCTCTCTCTCTCTCTCTCTCTCTCTCTCGCGCACACGCACAGATGACTCAGATGAGCCACTGGGATGTTAGGAAGCATTTCTTCAGTCATAGAGTGGTCAGGGAGTGGAACAGTCTGGCGAGCGATGTAGTGGAGGCAGGAACCATACATAGCTTTAAGACGAGGTATGATAAAGCTCATGGAGCAGGGAGAGAGAGGACCTAGTAGCTTTCAGTGAAGAGGCGGGGTCCAGGAGCTGAGTCTCGACCCCTGCAACTACAATTAGGTGAGTACACACACAAAAACACACGGACACGCGAACTAAGGATCGACCCCTGCAACCACAAATAGGTGAGTACACACACGTGGTCCAGCAACTGGCTCCTAGAATTTAACCCTGCCAAATGCAAAGTCGTGGAGATCGGAGAAGGGCAAAGAAGACCGCAGACAGAGTATAGGCTAGGAGGCCAAAGACTGCAAACCTCACTCAAGGAGAAAGACCTAGAAGTGGGTGTAATAATACCAAGTACATCGCCAGAAGCGCACATTAACTAGATAACTGGTGAGGCATGTGGGCGCCTGGCAAACCTGAGAATAGCGTTCCGGTACCTCAGTAAGGAATCGTTAAAGACTCTATACACTGTGCACGCCAGGCCCATACTGGAGTACGCAACACCAGTTTGGGACCCACACCTGGTCAAACACGTCAAGAAATTAGAGAAAGTACAAAGGTTTGCAACAAGGCTAGTTCCAGAGCTAAGGGAATGTCCTATGAAGAAAGGTTAAGGGAAATCTGCCTGACAACACTGGAGGACAGGAGGGTCAGGGGAGACATGATAACGACATACAAAATACTGCGTGGAATAGACAAGGTTGACAGAGACAGGATGTTCCAGAGATGAGACACAGAAACAAGGGGTCACAATTGGAAGCTGAAGACTCAGATGAGTCAAAGGGATGTTAGGAAGTATTTCTTCAGCCACGGAGTTGTTAGGAAGTGGAATAGTCTGGCAAGCGATGTAGTGGAGGCAAGAACTATACATAGTTTTAAGACGAGGTATGATAAAGCTCATGGAGCAGGGAGAGGGAGGACCCAGTAGTGGTCAGTGAAGAGGCAGGGCCAGGAGCTGAGTATCGACCCCTGCAACCACAATTAGGTGAGTATAATTAGGCGAGTACACGCACATACACACGCACCTGGAACGGAACAAAAGTATAAATGACAACCAGCACGGTTTCATGGAAGGCAAATCCTGTGTCACAAACCTTCTGGAGTTTTATGATAAAGTAACAGACGAGACGAGAGAGAGGGGTGGGTTGATTGCATCTTCTTGGACTGCAAGAAGGCCTTCGACACAGTTCCTCACAAGAGATTAGTGTAGAAACTAGAGGATCAGGCGAGTATAACAGAAAGGGCACTTCAATGGATCAGAGAATACCTGACAGGGAGGCAACAACGAGTCATGGTACGTGATGAGGTATCACAGTGGGCACCTGTGATGAGCGGGGTCCCACAGGGGTCAGTCCTAGGACCAGTTCTATTTTTGGTATATGTGAATGACATGATGGAAGGGATAGACTCAGAGGTGTCCTGTTCGCAGATGATGTAAAGTTAATGAGGAGAATTAAATCAGATGAGGATCAGGCAGGACTTCAAAGAGACCTGGACAGGCTGGACACCTGGTCCAGTAACTACCTTCTCGAATTCAACCCTGCCAAATGCAAAGTCATGAAGATCAGGGAAGGGCAAAGAAGACAGCAGACAGAGTATAGGCTAGGTGGCCAACGACTGCAAACCTCGCTTAAGGAGAAAGATCTTGGCGTGAGTATAACACCGAGCATGTCTCCGGAAGCACACAACAACCAGATCACTGCTGCAGCATATGGGCGCCTGGCAAACCTGAGATTAGCATTCCGATACCTAAGTAAGGAATCTTTCAAGACACTGTACACCGTGTACGTCAGGCCCATACTGGAGTATGCAGCGCCAGTTTGGAACCCGCACCGGGTCAAGCACGTTAAGAAATTAGAGAAAGTGCCAAGGTTTGCGACAAGGTTAGTTCCAGAGTTAAGAGGAATGTCCTATGAAAAAAGGTTGAGGGAAATCGGCCTGACGACACTGGAGGAGAGGAGGGATAGGGAAGACATGATAACGACATACAAATACTGCGTGGAATAGACAAGGTGGACAGAGACAAGATGCTCCAGAGAGGGGACACAGAAACAAGAGGTCACTCTTGGAAGTTGAAGACTCAGATGAGTCACAGGGATGTTAGGAAGCAGTTCTTCTGTCAGAGTGGTCAGGAAGTGGAACAGTCTGGCGAGCGATGTAGTGGAGGCAGGAACCATACATAGCTTTAAGACAAGGTATGATAAAGCTTATGGAGCAGGGAGAGAGAGGACCTAGTAGCGTTCAGTGAAGAGGCGGGGCCAGGAGCCGAGTTTCGACCCCTGCAACTACAATTAGGTGAGTACACACACACACACACACACACACACACACACCAATAAGTGAGCACACACTACACATACACGAAACAGACCAAATATCTATCGACAAGTGCCTTTTATAACTAGTAACTTCGATCTCCCTCTCAATTCTTTGACTTGAACGAACGAACAAGTTCGGGTAAGATCCCAATGGGATGAGCGGGGAAGACGGGACAGACGAAGAATAGCGAAGGAGAGGAGTGTTCCTAGTTGTAGAAATAGAGCTAGGGCTTAACCCAGCAGCTGAGACGATCGTGGGATAGAGCTGGAGAGAACAAGACTTGGCTGAGAATGTGGACGACGTGGGCAAGCTGTGCAGGCTGCATCATGGTGGTTGATCTGTAGATCTGGTCGGCGATTGGTTGCTGGAGATCGGCGGGAAGCGGGATGGAGAGGGAGGCATGTTTCAATATGATTGGTTAAGTATGCAGAGGAGAGAGGATCAGCGTTGATTGGTGGATAACACTCTTCATATCTGCGTTTTGTTAGTTTTTCGTTCCTGTCATAGAGCCATTTTGAAGTCTTTTGAAAGCAGGTTTTGATAATAAACTAAGTTTGAGCAGACTTTTGCTGTCTTTTTCTAAGCCTGCAATTAGGGCAGTTTCAGTGTGGGGATCGCACCCAGGAGCAACAGTGTACTTGATACTACCATGGTGCATGGAATAGATGACTTGAGGTGCATATAGCGACGGGGTGTGAAGGTTAAATGTATAGAAGGTGAGGGGTTCAGTTGGTCTAAATATTGTTTCCTCTTCCATTTCTTCAGGTCTTCGAGTATCTTGAGGTGGATTTTCAGGAGGAAGTGTCTTAGCTTTCTTGGCTTTTGGTGGTTGAGTTGGAGATGAAGCAGTTGGTTCGTTAGTAGTAGCAGAAGAGGTGGAAGACTCAGGTGATTGGTCCACAGCGGTGATGATGTTGGAAGTCGCTGATTGGTTGTTTCTTGGAGATGGAATTTCAGGTGTTGTGATGCTGCCTAATTCTTTGGCGAGCTTGATGTCGGCAGATGGTGGAGAGTCTGGGAAAGTAAAGTTTGGCATGTTGTTCAATCGGAAGAGCTCGTTAATAACAGTGTTGAAGGAGCCTGGTAACGCCATATTATGCATGTGTGCATATAGCATACAGTAATGAATTTTCGTAGGTTCATAAGCTGATGGAGTAGTGGTGGAGGGTTGGGTAGCTTTTAAAAGTTTTGTTGTGTCGGCCTAGAGTTTGGTGATGGCAGCATAAGTAGGTGACTTGGAAGGTGTCTTCTGTTCTGCTTGTTTTTTTTTTCAGAATTTCACGACGAGTGGGGCGCTTTGCAGCGAGAGTATGGCGATTGTTTTTGCAGTTGAGACACTTAAGTGGGGCAGTAGAAGTACAAGTCTTGGAATCGTGGCCTTCAGACCCGCAGGTAGAGCAGAACTTTGTCTTTTGTGGGGAAGTCTTTTGTAGAGTGTAGGTAAGAGTAGCAACTCCAGCACTGAGTAATATGATGGTACCGCTCAGCTTCAATATGACTGGAGTTAATGAAGTAATAGTATAAGGCCAGGCCTTCAGCCATAGCTTGGGCAGCCATTGTCACATCAGTAAAAGTGATTTTCAGCATGGAGGCAGTAGGAATCTTAGTGATGCTTTCGTGTTAAGAACATAAGAAAGGAGAAACACTACAGCAGGCCTACCGGCCCATACTTGTCAGGTCCTTGTCAAACACACTAAAATATTCGCCCAACCCATTATCACTGTTACCCAAGGACTAAGCTTCGATAACCTTGTTAACTCTTACGCAAGTCCCACTCAGATCCAACCCCCGTCACTCATATTTATCTAACATTGTTCACAATACTTGAACTTATTTGACTGATGAATGAATATATAAATTAAAGCATTCTTCATTACTTGAGGCCTGGTCATGGACCGGGTCGTGAGGGCGTTGACCCCCACAACACCCACCAGGTATATTCCAGGAACGTAGGTAAGACACATAGGCAACTTTACTCCGAAACGTTTCGCCTACACAGTAGGCTTCTTCAGTCCAGTACAGAAAGTAGGCAGGAGCAGTAGAGATGTGAAGACGATGTAATCAGTCCATTACCCTTAAAGTCTTAGATTTGAGGTTGTCAGTCCCTCAGCCTGGAGAAGTTCTGTTCCAAAGTCTGGAACTAACTGAAGATCAAGCGAACGAACGAACGAACGAAAGTTCAGGTAAGATCCCAAATGGGATGAGCGGGAAAGACGGGACAGACGAAGAACAGTACTGGAGAGGAGTGTTCTTAGTCGTAGAAATAGAGCCAGGGCTTAACCCAGCAGCGAAGGCGATCGTGGCACAGATATTGAGAAGAGAAATTCAGGCTGTTCTGTTGGGACTACCGGTGGGGTGAGCGGGGAGGAAGGGACATGCGACGTTAAGCGCTAGAGAGGAGTGTAGAACTGAGCCATGTCTTAACCCAAAAGCGAAGGCGAACGTGGGTCAGAGAAGGGGTACCTGTCAGGAAGGTACCTGTCAGCGAATCCAAGGCTATTTGTAAATGGGGTTTGGGAGCAGGACATGCAAGGAGTAGAAAAGGTTGTGTTGTTTGTGGGTCTGCGAAGGGTCTTCGTCAGGGAGAGAGGTCCAGTAGTCATGTCGTGTCTCAAGTTTGTCTATATGTCTGTCTGCCCACTGGCGTCTTCCAGTACAGATTCATCGCAGGGATGTCAAATTTGGGGCATGGAGAGACTCGCTTGTGGCGAAGTCCCCCATCGACATCAAGTACCAGCGCAGCGCCTTGTTCTGGACACGCTGCATTTTTAAGTGGTTTTTGCTGCAAAAGAGAGGGGTAGGGGAGAGTAAGTTTTCAGAGGGGCGTATTAGGGATTTGTAGAGGTGTAGTTTGGTGCGTTGAGAGGGATGTTTCAGCTTTTAGAGGGCCCGCAAGGGCCTTACTAGCTATTGCATGCCTTAGGGGAATGTGCCGTGTAAACGAAGAAGGTAGTCAAGATTTAAAGCCAAGGAGAGTGACAGATGGTGATGGGGATGTAAGTGCGGGTGTCAGCTGTTCTGAGCTCGACAGGTAATGGAGGATCACGTTTCCTGTAGTTAAAATACGTTTAAAGCTGGATTTAGCTGCATTGGTTTTGATCCTCCATTTTTGTTCCCAGATGGCTGTCCTGTCGACCTCATTTTTGTGTTTTTTTGTGCGAGTGTATCTATATTGGCAAGAGTGAAAAAGTTGTGAAAAATGTCGCTGCATAGGCTAGTGTGATGGAGTTGTGGTATACAGGTGTTGGAATGTCGTTTGTGTGTAAAAAAGTAGAGGGGAAGGGGAGAGGACAAATCCCTGGGGTACCCGGCATTTAGTGTGAATAGTCAGAGTAACAGCCTTTGGGAATTGATTCTCATGGTACGGCCGTTTAGGAAGTTGCAGAGGAGTTACAGTGAGGGCAGGGTAAAAGTTATTGCAGAGTTGTACTTGAGCCCTTCGTGCCAGTGTCCAAAAGCTTTTCAACGTCTTTTGCAAACCAGGGGGGGTCCTGTTCCCTTTTTTTTGGTTTATGTGGATGTAGTTGAGAATGATGTTAATGGGATTCTGTGTGGATCTGTGGGGTTCTGAAGCCAAACTGGCCATCAGAAAGTAGAGAATTGTGTTCCAGGATCGCGAAGGGAGGTTGTGGTTTCAAGAGTTTCCTAAAGTTTCGAGAGGGGATAGGGCGATAGTTTCTAGGAAAAGAGGGGTCCTTTTTGGGTTTAGGAGGAGGATAGCATAGCAGCTTTGAAGAGGGAAGGGAAGTATCCAGGGGCAAGGGAGGCATTGAGGAGGATAGTGTAAGGCATTAATGATAGGTCAGGAAGGTGTTTAGGATAATATGGTTTAGGGCCAGAGGTCACAGGACCCTTTGGGAGGAAGGTGTCTGAGGAAGTTTTAAATGTCTGTGTTGGTGAAAGGAGTGTCGAGTTCTTGGGGGAGGTAAGAGAGTCCAGATGGTGTGGCTGTTCTTGGAGGAGGTAAGAGAGTCCAGATGGATGTGGCTATCTGGTGTTGTTTCTTGTGTGTGTGTGCGCAGTGTTCCGTGTTCCATGTTCTGAATGTGTTGAATAATGTTTACGGTGAGGTGGGGAGGTGGAAGATGTTCCTCCCAGATGTGTTTGAAGAGTTAGTAGCACTTGCGGGTCTGAGATGTGTGTTGTTTGTTGTGGTTGTGTGTTTGAATTTGTTGGGAGTTTGTGCCTCTGATTTTTTTTGATAAAGTTCCAGGAAGGCTTTAGTGTTTTTAATACACTGTTTGTCCGTTTTGTTGTACGAGTTGTGACCAATGATTGTTGTGGTCTTGGTCTGGGCTGTGAAAAAAGTTTTTTTCTAAGGTAAGCGAGATCTAATCAGACTTGATTAAATCTGGTGTGTTGTAGAGGAAGGGGGTTGTGGTAGCAGATAATTAGTCTTCTTGTCGAGTGGGGTTTGAAGGAATAATGAGGGGTGTGAGTTTTCTTTGGTATTGCGGTGTTGGCTGCTTGTGTAATGGTGTCCGGATGAAATCAAGTTGAGTACGATGTCAGAGATGGTTTGTTGTTGAGCGTAGGTGTGGGATAGTATTGTCTATGTGTTGTTTGAAAGCATCCCAGTCAGCATTCTTGTAGAAGGAAGGTGTGGCTGGGGTGAGGATAGGGGTTTGGGGGAGATGTGTAAAAATGACTGGGTTGATCAGAGCCCGGTAATAGGGCCAGGTGAGATGTAGTTTTTGAAATAGAGAGCTGGTTCGGTTTGCAGAATGAGGTCTGGGTTTGCCTTGGGCCCCCGTGGTTGTAGAAGGTGTTGAAGTCTGGCCCGAGATGAATTAGGTGTTTATGGTTTGTGAAGTTGAGTAATTGGTGACCAAGTTGGTTGTTACTGGTGTGATGAAAGGCGGTGTGTTTGGCATTCATGTCAGCTAGTGGTATGTTGGTGTAGTTGAAGACTAAGGAAAGGTCGTGCATGTTGAGAATAGTGCTTGGGCGAGCGTAGGTGGTGAAAAAGAAAGGGGCCAAGGTGTGTGTGTATTCTGACTGCAAGACAGTGTTGGTGACTTAAATACTATCGGAAAGAGAGGTGCAGAGTAGTAGTGAGATTGTAGCCACTGAGAGGTCACGTCCCTCTCAGAACAAATGGTTCTCACTTGAAGTTGTTGGAATAAAGTTGCCTAAATGTTGCCTTCATGTCTTACCTACCAACCTGTCGGTATTGTATACCATTTTGATATTCGCTCCAGGAACCCCTGAGGGGTTAATCACAGCAAGAAAAGGCGAAGTTTTGGGGTTTATTATCTGTCCACTAACCACCAGACACTAACAGTGACTGTACTCGCAGCTGAACATCCGTCGCAGTTCACACTGGAACGTGTAAACCGGCATCCTGAGACACACAAGTACAGTTACCTGAAAACCTCGATTGACAAAGTGTTTCCTTGCAGAAGTTGTCAAAGGTGTGATGCACATTGGTGCGTCACACCTTTGACAACTTCTGCAGGGAAACACTTTGTCGCACATTGGTGCGACACGTTGATAAATTAGACACATGTGCAACTCTTGTGTATTTTATCAACATGCCGGTTCTCTGAATCATTCATCTACAATCCTGTCAGACACTGCAACTTCTTGGGATCTAATACTTGGGAATTCTTCGCTTGCCTAACCCTTGGGCACGACCTACTTCCACACTGGACAAATGTGACACCACCTACGACTGCTGCACCTCTCCTGCCTACGGTACATAAGCTGCTTCTCCGCAGATATGCTGTATTCTATTCAAGATTGATGGACTGACCACATCGACTCAAGGTTGAGGGACTGATTAACTCATTCTCCTCCTGTTCTTCACGTTTCTCCTTTCTATGGACTGATGAAACCACTGTGTGGCGAAACGTTTCCTCAGTGAAGATACCCAAGAGTTGCACATGCGTCTAATTTATCAACGTGTCGGTTCTCTGAACACAAAGTTGCTAGGGATTCGAAAACTAACCCCTAAAGATTTTTTCCAGGTATGTAAAACAAAGGTTAGACATAAATTAGGTCCACTTACTGACAATGAAATGTGCTCAATTTTTATTATTTCCTCTCAGGTTTTACACAGGAAGACACTAACAATGTCCCAGTAATTAATTTCTTTAGGGGGCCTGAAGAAAATAAATTATGTGATATCACGAGGGAGATAAATGGTATAAAATACCAAGACGATGGAAAAATAAACACAAATGCAATATAATGTGATCCTTTAATGACAACGTTTCGCCCGCACAGTGGTTTTATTACTGGGGAATCCCGCCTACCAGTGACTATGCCCTCGTCTGCTACACGTCCTTATCCACTGACGCCTATATAACCGCCAGTCTTCTTGCCTTTGCTCCAGAATCTCCACCACCACGATGCTGTGAACACTAACTCCAAGGCTGAGGGACTGATTACCTCATCTTTTGTATATAGTTCTGTCTTCTAATTATGTCCTAGAATCTGTATTGATAAAGCCACTGGATGGCGAAACGTCTACAATAAAGACAACCAGATGTTGCACAAGTGTCTTAACTTTCACAGAGTTTTATCAAGTTACAAACAGATCCACCTGTTGATAAATTAGACATGTGCAACTCTTGGGTATCTTTATTGAGGAAACGTTTCGCCACACAGTGGCTTCATCAGTCCATACATAGGAGAAACTTGAAGAACAGGAGGAGAATGAGGTAATCAGTCCCTCAACCTTGAGTCGATGTGGTCAGTCCATCAATCTTGAATAGAATACGGCATATGGGCGGAGAAGCCGCTTATAAACTGTAAGCTCCTAGGAGAGGTGCAGCAGTCGTAGGTGGTGTCACATTTGTCCAATGTGGAAGTAGTCGTGCCCAAGCGTTAGGCAAGTGAAGAATTCCAAGTATTGGGGAACACCTATTCCACTTTGGAAAAAAGTAACTCCTACGACTGCTGCACCTCTCCTGCCTAGGTTTATAAGGGGCTTCTCGCACATAGCCGTACCGTTTCCCTTACAAAAAAAAATTTTAATAAGCCCGATTAGATCTCACTCCCCTTAGAAACAAACATTTTAAAAGCAGACCAAGCCCACAACAGGGTCAAAAACTCATACAAGCGGAAAACCGTATTAAAAACACTAAAGCCTTCGGGAACAAAAAAAAATCAAAGGCACAACTCCCACCAACAAATTCAAACACAAAACCCCCAAACAACACACACATCTAAAACCCGAGGCCGCTACCAACATCTTCAAACCTTTGGGGAGAACATTTTCCCCCCTCCCCCACCTCACCCTACTTATTCAACACACAAAACTTTAAAACACTGGAACACTGAACACACAAAAGAAAAAACACCAGTGGGAAGTGTATTAGCTTGTGAAGCCCTGTTTGTGGGGGCTCTCTGTAATCTGAACCGGATGCTTCTTTTGAGCAACTTTACCAGCACTGAAAAAAGGCTTGGGGTGTAACGGGAGATTGGCGATTAACGGAGGAAAACAAGGGTTTCGAGAAATCCTCCGTTGTGAGTCCCCAGGTTAAGAGGGATTGGGGCGGGGCCCGGATTCAGTATAGTAACAGTTACGTAACCAGGTACCCCTTGACTCAACGACCAAAGTCTTGCCTGAGTCACTTTGAAATCATATTGCGTGAAACCCGGCATTATTTAAAGACCCTCTATGGGTAGTGGGCGGGCCCTAAATCATCATGTTACGAGGGAGCGAGAGGAAGGCCCCCGGCGTAAAGGGGGTTTTTCACTTGTCTGTAAAAACGTAATCCACCCACGTGATTTTCTTTCCCAATCCCGGGCGAACTCCCCAATGATAAAGGTGGACGGTGGGACGGGATTTAGTTTTTTTCGGGTAATTCAAACGTTTCAAGACGTTGTGATAGCCGGCAGGGGCAAAGGTGAACCTCCGCAGCCCCTTACTCCCCTCACAAACCTCCACCCGCAAGCCTGTTGAGCCGTTTCAAGCTTCCTGGCTTTTGTTCCCCCCTGTGCTAAATTTCTCAATCTCCGAGGGGGGTTACCCGATTTTGCAAATTTAAACCAGTGTAAACCAGTGTGGAAGTGGGAAAGCCAGTCAGCCTTCTCCAGCCCGTCTCCTGTCTAAACTGCCCTCCGGCTTTTTGCATCGTTAAACGTCTTCCCGTCAAACCATTCCCGTGGGGTAAGCCAGTCAGCCAACCAGCTTTTAACCCCACGAGAGAGAGAAATAACAGCAGTAAAAGTAACCATTCCTCTGAAGTATTGCTATATCGCTTTGTGCTCCGTTGGGTCTAAAGGGTTTTCACCATTCCTGTGGCTAGAGTGGGTTATCAAGCCCCTTCGTGGGTGAGTGGGGTCGCGGCAGTGCGTCAGCGAGTCTTCCACCCACACACACTCCCCACTCCCA
>NW_026466485.1:5000-35314 GCF_026875155.1 Cherax quadricarinatus
GGAGGATTTAAACAAACTCTATTCTTGGTCAAAAAAGTGGCAGATGCAGTTCAATGTAGATAAATGCAAGGTTCTGAAGCTTGGGAGTGCCATAACCCTAGTACTTATAAGTTAAATGATGTAGAACTTAGCCATACAGATTGCGAAAAGGACTTGGGGGTTATGGTGAGCAGCAACCTTAAACCAAGACAGCAATGCTTAAGCGTACGTAATAAGGCAAATAGATTACTGGGATTTATATCAAGAAGTGTAAGCAACAGAAGTCCAGAGGTCATACTGCAGCTTTATACATCATTAGTAAGGCCTCACCTAGATTATGCAGCTCAGTTCTGGTCTCCGTATTACAAAATGGACATAAATTCGTTAGAAAACATTCAGCGTAGGATGACTAAATTAATACATAGCATTAGAAATCTTCCTTATGAAGAAAGATTGAAGACTCTTAAGTTACATTCACTTGTTAGACGAAGAATGAGGGGAGACCTGATCGAAGTGTATAAGTGGAAGATAGGTATAAATAAAGGGAATATTAATAAGGTCTTGAGGATGTCTCTCCAAGAGAGAACCCGCAGTAATGGATTTAAATTAGATAAGTTTAGATTTAGAAAGGACATAGGAAAGTATTGGTTTGGAAATAGGATAGTTGATGAGTGGAACAGTCTACCTAGTTGGGTTATTAAGGCTGGGACTTTGGGTAGTTTCAAATCTAGGTTGGATAAGTACATGAGTGGGAGGGGTTGGATTTGAGTGGGACTTTCACATCAGAGCTTATTTCTTGGGTGGCATTGAAAATTGGGTTGGGCAAATGTTTTGTTAGTGGGATGAATTGTAAAGGACCTGCCTAGTATGGGCCAGCAGGCCTCCTGCAGTGTTCCTCCTTTCTTATGTTCTTATGTTCTTATGTTGAAATTACTGTGACCACAGCTCCAATAGTTTGTCCTTCCTTAGCCACTGATGTAAATAGGTATTCTTCTTTACCCAAACTAATCAATGTAACTAAGTTGGTGTTTAAATTTCTAAACAAGATGAATATCTCATATAAGTTTTCACATCCTCTTCAGTATTGGATAGAGAAGGTACAGGAAGAAATCTATGGAAATGAGATTAAATTGATGATGGAAAGAAAAATTGTGAAAGGTTCCATAATAGAGAAATTGGGGCTGTATTTAGAGAACAATGTAATTAGGTGCAGAGGTAGGTTACAAAATGCTTAATTGGGTGATTATGCTAAACACCCTATCTTACTGCCCAAAACTCATCATCTAACAAATTTAATTGTTCTAAATACCCATAAAAATGTAATGCATGGTGGGGTACAAGATACCTTAAATTGTGTTAGGGAAACTTTCTGGATTCCAGAAGGACGACAAAGTTCAAAAAGGGTGATTAAATTTTGTGTAATATGTCGCCGTGTGGATGCCAGATCCTATATGCACCCAGGTCCTCAACCATTGCCATATAAGCAATTTGAGTAATTTAGCAACTACCTTCGCCAGGCCGCAGTGTGGAAAATAATGTATTTTCCGAAAAAATCCAGCGTATTTTTATGAAAAATAGTGTAATACATTGTATTTAATAAAAATTAAATTGTAAATGAAAAATGGAACCAGCAACGGGGATAAGCGTTGTTGGAATCAGAGTCGCCATTGTTTTTTAATGTAGTACAAGCACACTAGTGAAATGTGCATAATTTTCGTCGCTCTATGGATTTTATTGGGCTTAAAACTTCTCAAATAGGAGCCGAAATTGTTGGATGTGCAGTCCTGCATAACGTAAGAAATCAGGCTACTGGACAGGACTCCGTAATTAGTTGTCTTAGTTTGTGTTAGATTCTGGCCAGTTTCTTCATAAATTTTGACAGGAGGGGTTTTGAGTATGATACACAGTAATCTCCAGACAAATTGGTGAGTGTTATGATTATAAATTCTCCTTCTGTTATATAAATGTGTATATGTAATCATTTATTAATTTTAATATACAGTCCACAAATTTATAATAATGTTTACCAGAATTCCTGGTGATGTATATTTCATTTACAATTAATATAGTTCAAGAGCAACTTGTGAATATGACAGCTGTAGGTATCGAAGGGGGACATTTTTGTGACCTAGGTGTTCCAAAATTCCTACTTGTCTATGTAACTTTGATAAATAATAATTACCTTTGTTACCATTTACTGGTATGTACCTTATGAGTTACATCCAGATAAATGTAATTTTCCATAATGGGAATTTGATTCAATGTCACCTTCCAAATGCATGTCATCCCAAGAATTTTCACTAGTGTCAGCCATTTTGGGAAATAATAGCGTCTTGCTATCAGCCACTGAACTTACTGATATAAAATAATAAAGCACACAACAAAGTACATACACTAAAGTAGTATATTCACAAGGAGTGATTGTCATGTGACTCCCTAAAATTAAACAGGATTGCACACAACAAGAAAATCCTGGCAGAAAAAAATGGAGCTATTGCACCTGCAAAGGAAAATTATTTCCAGAAAATTAGGTAAGCATAATCTCCCCAAAAATCAGCAAAATTACACCTGCAAGGGAAATTATGCACAAAATATCAAGTATTAATAACACCCTACAAAATCAACAATATGGCACAGAAAGGTAAATTATTCACAGAGTATTAGTTAATAATGACACCATAAAAACCAGCAATATGGAGCACAAAGGTAAATTATGCACAGGGTATTAGTTAATAATAACACCCTAAAAACCAGCAATATTGCAAGCAAAAGTAAATTATGCACAGGGTATTAGTTAATAAAAACACCCTAAAAACGAGCAATATTGCAAACAAAGGTAAATTATGCACAGGGTATTAGTTAATAATAACACCCTAAAAAACCAGCAATATTGCAAGCAAAAGTAAATTATGCACAGGGTATTAGTTAATAATAACACCCTAAAAAATCAGCAATATTGCAAGCAAAAGTAAATTATGCACAGGGTATTAGTTAATAATAACACCCTAAAAACCAGCAATATTGCAAACAAAGGTAAATTATTCACAGGGTATTAGTTAATAATAACACCCTAAAAACTAGCAATATTGCAAACAAAGGTAAATTATTATTTTAGTGTGAGTGTTATAGTGAATGCTTCCTCTGACCAACCAAGTAAAGAATGATCATTGACTTTCCGGGTTGCAAAGTTGAATTACCATATAAAATTTGATAATTCTCCCATATACAGGCCCCTATGTTACACAGAAAAGGTGGGACAGCTGGGGGTTAGAGTCTTGTCTAAGGGCAAAGGTAAAAGTTACACTCATCTCAAGCATAAACAGGCCACCCAGGGCTATCCCAGTCAAAACAGAAAGTGCTAAACCAGTATTTGTTATTTCAATGGATTGGTTAACAGAGGGTTAGGCCCAAATCCAAGTTAGGAAAATATATCTATTTATTCAACATAACACTATATACACACTCTAGAGAACACTTTCATGTATCTCCTATCCTAAACGCCCCAAATAGCGGGCACAAGAAGTAGGTGGCTGGTGGTCCAGTAACCATAACACTAGGCCTAGTCAGCGCCAGGTCGTCACTACTCCAATACCAACCCCATCTCTTATTTCCTCACTCATCCCACGGCACTCTGACCATGTCAGAGCCTAGGTGAACATACCGGCAAGCTTGAGTTAGCTAAACAAAAGGAGTACAAACTTAGCTTAAACACACAGCAGCTCCGACGCCAGCCTCCACACCATGCTGACTCTAAGTGACTCCTCCAAGCCACGCTTACCCCGCGTACCCAAACACAGTTGGAAAATAAATACCTAGCAGGATTTCTTTATAATTACCGTTAGAGTACTTTACAGTGCCCCCAAATGCACGTTATGAATTACAAAATTATTCTTTACAATTATAACATTCATACTATTATGGTACACTTCTCCACTATATATACATTACAATGTCATGCAGAACCCTGCATAACAGGCTTCTCCCCATATGGTGCGATGGTTTTCAGATCGCCCACCCATCTCAAAACGGATCACTCCTGTTCCACATCTAAACGACCACAACCTTTCTCTGATGACACTGCTTTGAATGCCTTTCACTCTACTCAGAAGAGACCAAAGCTATAATGGCTCCCTTTACATGCTACGCATTATAGTATACAATGGACTAAGTTTTTCACTCAGCAGCCGACATTTTGCTCAGACTATTTTTCTGATCATAGTATCAACAAGGCGCACCTCCGCCATTTTGGTAGTAATATTTCGTTTCACTCTCTCAAGAGCATGGAATGCATCGTCACGCTACAAAATGCTAGCCAAGCTCACGATCTTTCACTCCTTACCGTTATAGATGCTATCCCTGTAATAATTCAAAAACACCATTCAAACACTCCCAATTCTAAAAGTGGACACATATATACTACCTGCCCAGGGGCAGAGACGCTTCACCTGCAATGTAGCTCACTTAACTTTGACTGCCGTGAGCTTCCTTCATTAGTTTATATTGCAGGACACTGGTTTCATGCCCAAAACATGATTCCTACTCCACAACAGTGTAGAAATTGCTGGGGTTTTGGCCATCTAGCAAAATATTGCCGGTCCAAGGCAGAATGCCCAGTCTCTGGTGCTGGCGACCATACCTATACATCTTGTAGTCTACCTCCGTCTTGCCCTAACTGTAATGAAGCTCACCCAACTTATTCTTGTCACTATCAAGTTTACTGAAATGAACGAGAAATCCCCTATCTCAATGAAACTAAAAGATTACTTATGCCATGGCTGTCTTTCATCCACATCTCCATGGGAGTTTATCCCGTACTTCTTATTCGAGACTTACTAAGAGGCCTCCAACCTCTGGGGTCCTAACTCACGCAGTCTCCCCTGTGGTCACACATTACACAGGTACCTCAGTATCTAACTCTTTTTCAGTCCTGGACTCCGAGGTGCCTACCTTGTTACCTCATACTGTACTCAAATGTTCATCGTCTTGCTAGCAAGTTTCAATGTCTACAAGACCTTGTGCAACAGCATCTCGCATTCACTCCTCCACTTCTTCTCCAAAGTTAAAAATATTCATAAAGTGCAGACATTTTTCTGTTCCAGTCACATTACCTAGTTCTTTACCTCTGACTAGCTCTGTAACGAGTGTGGAGGTTTATCCCCTCTCTCGTACAGTCCCCTCCTCTTGTCCCATCCCAAGTTTCTTCTCAAGCTAACTTTAACCTCTCATAGCTTACCATCCTCTAGTAACTTCCAGCATCGCCCCGATCTTTACTCACCCTCTCTATTCTATCTCCGATGTCATCCAACGTACAACTTTCTCGTCGTCTGAAAAACTTTAAGCTATCTCCGAATATATTGAAAAGACTAAACCACTGATGGACACTGATTCACCTTCCTCTTAACTCTTCTACTCCATCTGCACACCTCTTTTCTTCACAGAATTCGAATCCTTCGCTGCTTACTCGTTTTCTGCTGCCTCTAGATGTGGACTTTACTGAAAGTTATAGTCCACAGACACCTACCGCTTCATATTTCCTGTATCCTTCTCTTCACAAATCATGGCTTATCTAAAGTGGAATATCCGCGGCCTTCAGGTGTTGCTCTCCGTGTTCTCCCGCTCTTTGTTCATACGTCGCTGCATTACACTGCAGTGCACAGCTATTTGAATAAGTTGTATTCAGTCTGTTCTTTGTATCTCTCTATTTCTCAAGCATTTTCTATCACAGATGTCGGGTTTCTGTTTTGTTCATTACCGCAACTACTGCTATTTGGCGATTTTAATGCTCACCATTTCCTCTCCAGGGGGTCTCACTGTGTCTCTCTTGGCACTCATTTAGAGGCTAATTTCACTTCTCTCCTTCTCCATTTATTAAATACGGGTGCAGCCACTCATTTGACCCTCATACACAATCTCTTCCTTGCATCAATCTCTCAGTTTACTCTTCATCATCTGCACTAAATTTTACCTGGTCTGTATTCCCAGATTTACTTAACAGGAATCATTTTCCAATCCTTCTTACATCGCATTCATGTTCTCCACCTTATCGAAGCCCACGCTGGCAATTTGACAGAGAAAATTCAGACCTGTACTCGCGTCACACTGCTTTTAGTTAGGACACATCTTCGTCCACTATTAATGAGCTTTTGCACCTAGTCTTGACATCAGTTTTAACTGTGGCTTCACATTCTATATCCAAAACCTTGGGCAGACATTCTCGTAAATGCATTCCTTGGTGGTCTCCTGCTTGTACTCATGCAGTACGTTCGAAACAAGCTGCATGGAGCAGATATCGTTACTGTAGAACGACAAAGCGACTCCTTGATTGTAAGGGAAAAAGAGCGTTCGCCCGCCGTGTTATCAGTGAAATTAAACGCACTTATTGGTAGGATTATGTTTCTTCCGTCACTTCGGCTTCCTGTATGAGTGCAGTCCGGAAAAAAGTACAGAAACTGAGTGGCAAATACTCTCCTGACTCGGCTCCCATTCTTCGGGTTGTCAGTGTCACTATAGCAATCCTTCTTGAAGTTGCCACTGAAACTGGTAACCATTTCGTCTGTATCTCTCAGGGGTTCCATCTATGCCCATCGTTTTTTTTTCCTCCAAATTTGTTAGAGCCCTTAGAGTTTTATTGTAGCAGAGATGAGTCTTATAATGTGCCTTTTACACTCCTTCAACTAGAGACGACACTTTCTACTTGACAGTCATCGGCAGCTGGGCCTAACGGCATTCGTATTTGTATGCTCCAGTATTTACATCCGTCAGCCATTGTTCTACCGTTTAGTAAACCAGGTACTTCGGGACATGATGTCTCCCGTTATCGTCCCATTGCTCTTACTAGTGCAGTTCGCAAGGTGATGGAACGTCTGGTAAACATACCTTTGATGTGGTATTTAGAGACACACAATAGTCTCTCCACTTGTCAGAATGGCTTTTGTAAGGGCCGTCCTACTGTTGATCCCTTCCTTCGTTTAGATACGTATGTTTCTAATGCTTTTGCCAATAACCACTCAGTAATCCTCATCTTTTTTGATGTTGAGATGGCATATAATAGAGCTTGGAGATATAACATCTTTACTCACGCTCACTCCTTAGGCCTCAGATGCAATCTGCCATTTTTCCTTACGAATTTCTTATCTGAGAGACATTAATGTGTTCGGGTTAATAATTTTCTTTTCCTGCACTTTGTCCAAGCTGAAAGTGTCCACCAGGGATGTGTCCTTAGCACCACATTTTTTCTCTTGGCTATAAATCATCTGGAATCTGTTCTTCCTTCTAGTGTTTGGTCATCACTTAGCTATAGCTTGAGCAGGCGCTCACTGGTGCCTCATTGGAGCTTCTCTCCAGGATCCAGTGAACTGTTTCCAACTTGGCCACTGCTCATGGGTTTAAATTTTCTGGTACTATTACACACCAAAATACTTTCACCAGACGTTCTATGATCCCTGATATTCCATAGTACCTGTATGAACGTGATACAGTCAGGTTTCTCAGCCTTCTGTTTGACTGCTGGTTATCCTTGAAACTTCACATTACCTCCCTGAAGGCAACATGTCATAGTCGGCCCAAACTCCTAAAAACCTTCGCTCATCTTTCATGGGGGCTGATTGTCGGACTCTCCTTTGACTGCATTCAGCCCTAATTTAATCGAAACCAGATTATTGGAACAAGATATATTTAGTGGCTTCTCCTCCAATTCTTTCTTAACTTGATCCCATCTATCATCATGGATTACATTTATGTCTAGGTGCTGTTTGCTTCACACTTGTTTAGAACCTGTATGTAGAGGCGAATATTCCATCCTTGAACGGTCGCAGTGATGCTCATGACTTTTGCAATCCTTCCATATATAGAATTGTAATGGACGTTAAAATAGATCTATTATTTTCTCGGCACCCCTGTTTACTACGCCCTTTTTCTCTTCGTCTACATTCGCTCTTGTCTTTTCTTCAATAGTAGGTTGATAGACAGCAACCACCCAGTGAGGTACTACCGTCCTGCCAGATGGCTGTGATACAGAAACCTATAATTGTTTTACATGATGGTAGGATTGCTTGTGTCTTTTTCTGTCTCATAAACACGCTGGATGACAGGTATATCTTGCTACTCCTACTTACACTTTGGTCACAATTCACAGACACGCACATGCATATATATATACATACATCTAGGTTTTTCTTCATTTTTCTATATAGTTTTTGTTCTTCTTTATTTCTTCTATTGTCCATGGGGAAGTGGAAAAGAATCTTTCCTCCGTAAGCCATGCGTGTCGTAGGAGGCGACTAAAATGCCGGGAGCAATGGGCTAGTAACCCCTTCTCCTGTAGACATTTACTAAAAAAGAGAAGAAGAAAAACTTTCTAAAACTGGGATGCTTGAATGTGCGTGGATGTAGTGCGGATGACAAGAAACAGATGATTGCTGATGTTATGAATGAAAAGAAGTTGGATGTCCTGGCCCTAAGCGAAACAAAGCAGGTGGTTGTCCTCTCCTCCCCCTGCTATTCACAACCTAACAGACATATATGAAATAATGGGCTGTTTAGCTCAAATCCTGAGCACATAAACATGTACAGGCCAACAAAGTGCCCACTAACACCACACAGGTTATGTCCTATAAATCAAATAAAAACAAAACATTACACAACAACATTGCAGTTCATAAACACACAGAATAAATATTAAACAATTACAGTTAATCAACAGGACATGACATGCAAATATATATTTCCAATTCCTCTTCAAGCAATAATTCATTGCAAAGCTCACAGTATTGATCAAATACGTTTAACAAACATGCTAAGACATGCAGATATATAGTGACAGTTCCTGCTCAAGCAATAATGTCACACACATGAAATACAAAGTATATTACATCATCTCCCTGAACACTGTTCAAACTCTCAGGCAAAACAGGCTAAGACATGCTGACCTCTAGTGACAAACAATGCCACACACATTAAATACCAAAATAAATCACATCATCTCTCAGAACACCGTTGAAAACTTCAGGCCTCACACTATTCAGTGCAAAGCACCCAGAACAAATATTGAAGCAAGTACATTTAAGAAACAGGATAAAACATCCAGATTACAGAGATAGTACCTCTTCAAGCAATAATGCCACACACATTAAATGCAAAATGATATCACAGCGTCGCTCTGAACACTGTTCAAACTCTCTGTACTCACGTTTACAACTTCCACGCCCACACACACATTACCTCACACACACCCCAGGACACAGACTAGGGATGCAGAGTGCTCTAAACTGAAAAATCCAAAACCCTTAAAAGGAAGACAATAAACGGTAATGCTATATGAGAAGTGTGAAAACTTACTCAGCCCTGTAACAACTTCAGTAAGTTGTTAGGTAAGACACATATGCAACAGTTGGACAACTTTATTCTGAAACGTTTCGCCTACACAGTAGGCTTCTTCAGTCGAATACAGAAAGTAGGCAGGAACAGTAGAGATGTGAAGACGATGTAATCAGTCCATCACCCTTAAAGTCGTAGAATTTGAGGTTGTCAGTCCCTCGGCCTGGAGAAGTTCAGTTCCATAGTCAGGAACTATCTGAAGATCAAGATCAGGCCGAGGGACTGACAACCTCAAATTCTACGACTTTAAGGGTGATGGACTGATTACATCGTCTTCACATCTCTACTGTTCCTGCCTACTTTCTGTATTCGACTGAAGAAGCCTACTGTGTAGGCGAAACGTTTCAGAATAAAGTTGTCCAACTGTTGCATATGTGTCTTACCTAACAACCTGTCGGTATTGTATACCATTTTGATGTTCAACTTCAGTAAGTATTACCAAGGTTGGCTCCTCCTCAGGAAAATTAATGAATAGAAAAAGAATTATAACAGTCAAATTATTTAGAAATAAAAATATAAAAGAATTAAATATGAATTTTTATCCTAATTGAAAGAGAAATGAAAAATGAAATATAAAAATAATATTTGAATTCAACGCTAATATGTACAGTTAGACTGTGGTGTCTGGTGTTCTTGCACCGTGTGTTGTAGAAATTGTAGCTGTTGCTGATGATGGGGGGGTCACAGATGTTGAGTGACAACCCAGTGACTAGTTCTTCACAGAGTCTGTAGCCTTGAACAGTCCGTCAAGATGATAGGAAAGCAGGTCTTTCACCACTGCAAAGATGAGAGGTTGTTGCCTGGGGTTGACTACACTTAGGTATGCAGAATAAAATGGTGACGTCTCAGAACCTGTGAAAAGTTCGTCTCATTCAACACTGTTTCTTTGGTTGCCAGATGACCCGAGCTGATATTCCAAGCTAGAAAGAGACAATTGTTACCCACTGCCTAAGAAATCACTCTCCATGATAAGTAAAATATTTAAGAAACATTATGATTATCTAAAAGCACATGGAAATCAAGGCATAATAAACTTCATCTCAAAATTGGTTAAAAGTGAAGCTTTAACCAATATATCCATTAAAACAGGATCAGAGGCTTTTACTTACAGTTGTGTTGGGAGCTGTGAGTCAAGTGATTACCATTTGGTAGGAGCCCCACACGTCACCTTTCCGAGTGGAAAAAAGGGGGGGATAGCGGGAGCTAGACACTGACTACCTAAACAAGCAGACCTGCAATCAAACTATCGACATCATATACTCGCTTGCTACTCCTATCTATTGAACTTTTCCCTCACACTCTCCCATACCAAAACCTATAGTCAAGGAGTATAAGAAGAATAGGTGAGGAAAAAGTTCTAACATGTGGAAGTCGTGTAAGGCATCAAATATTCTACTGACTGTCATGACTTAACCAGTCAGAGAAATAATTGGATGAACCTTTGATATACACAATATGAAACTTAAAAGCCTGGAGTGCCAATGTCCACCTCAAGAGGCGACTGTTGGTTCCTTTAAAAGTTTCTAGGTATATCAAAGGTTTGTGATCCGTCTCCAAAATGAATTCTTTTTCCAGTAAATAAAATTTAAGCTTGGAGATACCCCACACAAGGGCCAAACATTCCTTTTCTATGGTGGAGTATCGCGTTTCTGCAGGAAGACGTTTTCGGCTTAGGAAGCATACAGGGAAGGGTGTACCATCATGGTACTATAGTAACACTGCACCTAGGCCGGTATTGGAGGCATCAGTTCTTAAACAAAACAGTTTATTAATATCTGGAATCTTAAGTATAAGGGTCTTTCGAGAAGATATTTTTTAAGTCATTAAACTTTTCTCAAGCTATGTTCGGAAAGTTCAAAAGGTTCCTTCACAGACTTTTTAAGGTAGTTGGATAAGATGTCTGTAAGATCAGTAAGGTTCGGGATAAACCGTGCATAAAAATTTACAGAACCAAGAAAGCTACGCATGAGCTTCTTGGTTTTGGGGAATTTAAGCTCTAATAAAGCTTTGATCTTACTGGGGAGAGGCTGCAGAGAGTTATTAGAAAGAATAAGTCAGAGATATCTAATTTTGTTACATCCAAGGAAGCATTTCTTTGGCTTGGCAGTGAGGCCATGTGAGCATAATCTACGTAAAACTGACATTAATGTTTGGATGTGCTTGCCCCACATGGATGTCATTACGTAAATGTTGTCAAAATAAACTGAAATATTTGGCATATTACCCAAGACCTTTCTCATCAGTCTCACGTAGGTAGCACAGGCAGTTACCAAACCGAAGGGCATAGTTCTATACTGCATCAGTCCTTGGTGTGTAGGAAAAGCAGTGTACTGCTTAGAAGAAGGATCTAATCATTACTTGATGATATGCTTGTGCAATATCAATCTCTGAAAAGAAGGAAGCATCATAAAATTTGTGTAGATCGCTATCCATTAAGGGCATAGGCTCAGTATCCCACCGAGTTAGAGCATTAAGTCCTCTGAAGTCAATAGCAAGTCTATATGAATTATCCTCCTTCTTAACCATGACTACTGGTAAGCAATATGCAGATACTGAAGGTTCAATGATTTTTAGCTTTAATAATCTATCTACCTCTCGGTCAAATGCATCCCTAAGGTGAACTGGAACTGGGTATAATTTCCGTTTGATAGGATTGTCCGTGACTAAGTCAATCTTATGGACTACTGTGGAGGTGACACCTGGAATATCAGTAAAAACATTTGAGAATTTACTCACATATTGAAGTAGTTCATGTTTCTTATGGTCATCCAAAGACTCATTAATATTAATGTTTGTTGCGCCCGAGTGGTCAAGAGTCACCAAGTCATGTAGTTCTTCATCTAGTCTACGTTAGAGGTGTCAATTACGCACACCTTACACTCCTCAGTTGTCTTATCAAGTTTTGTGGAAAAACTAAATCAAAGTCATTCAGGCAGTTAACCGAATTTCTTCGGTAATATTTCTTAAGAATGTTGATATGATAAAGCTTAGGTTCCCCTTGACTTCTATGAGGTAATCAACCTTCCACAAAATTTTTTCAATACCTTATAGGGATCTACCCATGCTACTAATAATTTTTTGACTTTATTGGTAAAAGTACAGAACTTATCCCCCTACTTTAAAACTTCCCTCGGGTTTTTAAGTTTCAAAATAGGTTTAGTACGGCCCATTGAAAAAGCTTAAGTTTTCTGAAACTATTCGAGGTCCCTCAAGTTTGGATCTAAGGTCAAGGAGAAACTGATAAGAAATGAACCCAGCTTTTCACATCCCATTAGCCCATAAGTCAGAAGGATGGACAAGGGACCTCTGTCCTGTTACCATACGAAGTTGAAAGGTGAAAACCCCAAAGAGTCACTAAAAAACTTCCCCCCCTGGAAAACAAAACACAGGGTAGGTAACGATGCTGCTCCTTATTTTTAAGGGAGCAAATTCCCCAAAAATAGACTTGAAAACGAATGCTGGCGTCAGCCCTTTCCATTATAGCGGGGATATGGGTTGTTGTGAAGAGAGGCTTCACTCCCGAATTTGGGTTTGGTGTTGCATTGTGCCCCACGGTCAGACAAAATTTCTCTAGTGATGCCAATTCTGGAGAAGATGGACAAGAGGGTTTCAGCAACCTCTGTGGTTTTATGGATTTCAAGGGTACGGCTTCAGGAAAACTGAAGCTAAAAACTAATGTTAATATTATCTTTCCCCCGATGAAAGTGGTGAAAAAGGCCCCAACGATGTCAATACTACTCTCTAAAACGGTCCCATAGGTACTGCCTGGAAAACCCCAGGAGGGTGAAAGTTGGCAAACTTTACACGATCTAAATAGGTAGTGATATCTAGGACATTTTGGGCCAAAAGTAGGTTTCCCAATTTTATTCAAGGTTTACAAAGCGAGAAAGTCCGGCCACTGGAGGTCATGAGCCATTTTAAGAACAGTCTCTCTGATTGGCTGGAACAAATAAGATTGAATAGTCATCCATTGTATTTAATTTTAATCAGATTTATACAAAATACCTCTATATATTCAAATTTATATTAAAAAATTTTTTTCCTTTGAAAACTTGTTTTTTTCTATGGCAATTCGAAGATAAGGGCAATTATGGTTTTAAAATGACAAAAGAGTCCTTCGATTATCTAAAGGCTTAAAATCAGGAAAAATCAAAGGCGGCAGTAGGGGAAGCCTGGGCTGTGGGTTGAGCCCCAGCAAGACATTTATGTATCGGGGGGCGAAATTCCCCATTTCTTTAACAAGTGAACCGGTGTCCAACCCCGCTTTTAAAGGGGGATAAGTGGTTGAAAAATTAAAATGGTAAAAATACCCACAGGTTGTTAGGGAAGACAATATCAACAGTTGGATCTTTATTGTGAAACTTCGCCCACACTAGGTTCTTGTCAAATACGAAAAGTTGATAGAAGCGAAGATACTTGAAGACGAATTTTCGTCCATCACCCTTAAAATTTTGAGGTGGGCAGTCCCCAGTCTGGGAAGAGCATTGTTCCTAGTATGAAACTTTTTTTTTTTTTCTACTTGGAACAATGCTCTTTTCCAAATGAGGGACTGACCACCTCAAAACTTTAAGGGTGATGGGCTGATTACATCGTCTTCAAGTATCTTCTGCTTCTTTTCAACTTTTCTGTACTTGACTGAAGAAGCCTACTGTGTAGGCGAAACGTTTTCACAATAAGATACCTAACTGTTGCATATGTGTCTTACCTAACAGTATAAGTGGTTTCTAATCCCACATAAATATCACGGGGACATGCCTATCTGAACTGTCGGGGGGCTTCTTTGATTTTACAGGAAGAGGAGCTGAAAAACTGATGTTCATCTTTGGTGATGAAAGGTTAACCTCGAAGGAAGAATGGCCCCTTTTTTTCATTACCTATTAGTACGGAGCAAAGAAGTGATGGGAGCTAGTATGGCTTCAGACCAACCTGTGAACCATTTAGACCTAATGTAACAACGTAGGTAGGAAAAGTGTCCGTAGGGCCCCCAAGTAGTCTGAAAGTATAGGCAGAGGAATGAGTTTCTTTAAGGTTAGGGAACAGCTTATCAGAAATACTATACATGTGCATCCAGTGTCTCGTAAAATGGTAGATACATTAAGTCCTTTAAAACTGTTCCTGACAGAAGGGTGCTTGGTCATTACAGTCTTTAAAACATCTTCCCAAATTTTTGCACTTTCTTAGAAGACAATCGGGACGTTTATGTCCCTTTACACCACATAAATTTACAACCCGGGAAAAAAAGGGCATCAGTTTACTTTCCACTAGAGGCTTTGATTTCTTTAAAATCTGGTGAACCTTTGCTTTTTTGGGTTCGATCCCTTTAAGTCTTTATAGGAATTGTGAGCCTCAGCATACAACTCAGCAGCCTCAGCAACTTCATCAGCTTTAATCAGGTTACGTTTCTTAATAAATGTTCGTATCTGATGGGGAAGAGCTGTCAGGGAAATGGTCAGCAACCAAGAAGTCTCTAAGACATTCATAACTGTGATCAGTTCCTGAACTCTCTATCCAAAAGTCGAAAAAACGAAAAAGTGTTACCTGTAACTGCTGAAAGTTTTGTTGGCTTTTTTGATAGGCTTTCAGGATTGCCTTCTAAATAGGTTATAATTACATATGATATCCTGCGACAAAGTTGCATAGATATTCAAAAACTGTACCGGAAAAATAACATACCTAACCTGGTAGCCAAGGTGCCAGCAGCCATTCACAGAGTTGTACCGGTATTTTCAAGCCTAATTATGTATGAAGTTATGTCTTCTCCCTCTGTGAAGGGAGGTAAATTAAGGGGTTGCAGTATGTGCACAGCGGTATGATGTTCAAATTTCTCCTTCCTCTAATTGTTGTTGTGTAAAAGTTAACTTTTTATTCTTCTAATTCAAGGCGAGATTTCTGTACCCGCAATCTTTCTGTCTCTCTCGCAATTCATTCTCTCTACCTTTTTCCTAACGTTCTCTTTGCTTTTCCTCAACTTCTCTATTTTTGCTCTTTCCTCAAGTTCTCTTAACCTAACTTGTTCCTCATGTACTTTAGCTCTCTCCTCACGATCAAGTCTATCACGTTTTCCCTTTTCCTCCTCTCTTTTTCTTTCTGTCTTTTTTGATTTTCTCTTTCAATTTGATCTCTCTCCTTTTTCTCCTCTTCTCGATTCTCCTCCTCTTTCTCCTCTCTTTCAAGGTTCTCTTTCTGCTTTTTTTTCTCTTTCCTGGATCTTGGAGCTAATGAAAGCTTCTAAATTTTTCCCTGTTATTCCTAACTTACTCCCAGTGTTCATCCAAAACTGCTATTCCTCCATACTTGCAAGAATAACTTAAACTACAATGGGAAAATGAAATGGATATATCAAAGAAAACAGAGGGTTCAATTCCTGCTCCGCTCAAACTGTAAATAACCGGAGGGCTCGATCCCTGCTTCAATTAAACAATATGTATTAATTAAAATGAAGAGTTCCATGCCGGCTCCGAGCAAACAGAAAGTAGAATGGGGTCATTTGACCATCCAATCTTCTCACCAACAAATCAAGAGTGTCCTACGACAGTTCAATTGATATAATAAGGAGCTTAATGAAACAAATTGTCACTGGAAAATCTCGGGTTCCAAGAGTCCATTATTCCAAATCGTTTCAAGCTCACAAACATAGGAGGCAGAATTAACTAGTATATCCTGCCTTGACTTGACTTTCAATAAATTGAGACTATAACTATCACCAAATCTTTTAAATACCTGTACTGTAGTACTACCATAGAGAATGAGTACTCATGGCTGGTGATAACAGTCTGTGGTATGCGGCGTTGAAGTTCCAATGGTAGATTCGAGATGGAGTTGAATCTTGATTCGATCGAGTGTTCCTGGCAAGGTCGCCACTTGTGAAGACTTACTCAGCCCTGTAGCAACTTCAGTAAGTATTACCAAGGCTGGCTCCTCCACAGGAAAATTAATGAATAGAAAAAGAATGATAACAGTCAAATATAAACACTTTATTATTTAGAAATGAAAATATAAAAGAATTAAATATGAATTTTTATCCTACTTGAAAGAGAAATGAAAAATGAAATATAAAAATATCTGAATTCAACGCTAATATGTACAGTTAGACTGTGGTGTCTGGTGTTCTTGACACCGTGAGTTGTAGAAATTGTAGCTGTTGCTGATGATGGGGGGGTCACAGATGTTGAGTGACAACCCAGTGACTAGTTCTTCACAGAGTCTGTAGCCTTGAATAGTCTGTCCAGATGATAGGAAAGCAGGTCTTTCACCACTGCAAAGATGAGAGGTAGTTGCCTGGGGTTGACTACACTTAGGTATGCAGATAAAATGGTGATGTCCCAGAACTTGTGAAAAGTTCATCTCCTTCAACCGAGCTGACATTCCAAGCTAGAAAGAGGCAAAAGTTACCCACTGCCTAAGAAATCACTCTCCATGATAAGTAAAGTATTTAAAAAATATTGTGATTATCTAAAAGCACATGGAAATCAAGGCAGAATAAACTCGTCTGAAAAAATTTGGGTTTAAAAATGAAGCTTTAACCAATATATCCATTAAAACAGGAGCAGAGGCTTTTACTTACAGTTGTGCTGGGAGCTGTGAGTCAAGTGATTACCATTTGATTGGAGTCCCACACGTCACCTTTCAGGGTGGAAAAAAGGGGGGGGGGTGATAGAGGGAGCTATACACTGACTATACTTTAACAAGCAGACTGGCAATCAAACTATTGTCACTATATAATAGCTTGCTACTCCTATCTGTTAAACTTTTCCCTCACAAGAAGCTTATCACACATATTAACACCTCAAGGAAGCTATACCACACTCATGCAACACAAACCCCAATCAAACAAAGTGCCCAAAGGGTCATGTCTAACCCATCGAGCATCCCTGCTCTAGAATGTACACATTCCACAGACCCAGACCAAAACCCCACCTGCACTAAAACCCTTCTAACTCAAAATTTCGCAGACACAAACCTCTGCAACACACCCAATGCACGCAATCGCCCCTACCCCCATGGAAGACCAGCCTGTTTATACCCCTGACAATCTACAAAACCCATAAATCTCTCAACTGGAAATTTCTATAGCCCTCCAGAAAATCCCTCTCCCACCTTCCAAATGGCCTGTTATCCCGGGTGTAAAGGGAGCAAAATAAACAGAGCAGAAAAAGTTTAGACTTATATTATCCTTCACCAATTTAGAACAGCAATATGTACACTATATACAGTGATAAGTATAGTGCACTCCACGGTAAGCAAGGCAGAAATAGAAGCCACAAGATAGCAGACCGTGCTTCAACCAGCTCTAGAATGGGAATGACAAGGGCAGACAGGAGAGTGGTACCCACATAACCTCTGCGATTGCCAAAACCATCTTCTTATTGGCTGGAACCTGGTCACTAGTTGAACGACGGGGCCCCATCATCAAGTCTTAGCAACCTGGTTCGCTGGTTGGGGGAGATAGCCTGTAAATGAGGGTGTGTACATGCGCCGAATAAAGGTTATGTACTATTTGCATGCCACACTTACCAATGAGCCTCTTAATACGGTTTCCCAAAATTTTTGCAAAAGAGTTTGTAGTCTGCACACATGAGCGATATCATTTGATAATCCCTCACCGTGTACTGACTATCACCCTTTGGTACCAAAACTAAAATTGCTGTCGCTTGCAACTCCCCCAACTCACCCCGCTCTTTCAATATATTAAACAATTTCACCTAAAATTCCGTCAGTACACCCCAATGCTGTATATAAAAGTTGCTAGGCAGCCCATCTATCCCCGGCACCTTACCCCGATTCATACCCATTAATGCCGTCCACACTTCCTATTCAACGATAGTCCCATGTAACTGTTCCCTGTTGTCGCTGTCAAGCACACACTGCACTCAGTCTCCTGTCTCCCTTAAGGCAAGAAAGAGGTAGGCTGCAAGATGTATTTACATGGTCAGCAGCACGACAAACTGGGCATCCTGCCATGGACGTGCAACATTTCGATGGATAGCCAAAACGTCAGCAATTCTCACACTGTTGTGGTGAAGGGATCACCTCTCGGAGTTGTAAATGGTGTCCCGTAAAATAAACCAAGAAAGGAAACTCAATGCAGTCAAAATATATACAATATATACAAAAAATATTAATAATACAAATGATAATTCTACTACTACTACTACTACTACTACTACAACAATTAATACTACTTATATTACTATGACTACTACTATTACACTACTACTTCTGTTACTACTAATTCATTATTATTTTTATAATTATTATTATTATTATTATTATTGTTATTATTATTATTATTATTATTATTATTATTATTATTATTATTATTATTATTATTATTATTATTATTATTGTTATTATTATTATTATTATTGTTGTTATTATTTAAATGTGGTAATAGTAGTAGTACTAGTTCTACTATTAATATTAATAAGTTTTAGGAATTATATGTCATCAAATAAACATGTTGGTTGTGTTGCAGGTAGAACAGTTCTTCACATAGCAGCTGTGAAGGGTTATGATGATTGTGTTAAGATGCTGCTTGATGCTGGTGCTGACGTCATCTGTCAGGATGATGATGGCAGGACACCACTACACTATGCTGCTGCTGCTGGTCATGATGATTGTGTTAAGATGCTGCTTGATGCTGGTGCTGACGTCAACTGTCAGGATTATCGTGACTGGACACCACTACACTATGCTGCCAAGTACAACCACACTGGTGTTGTTCAAGTGTTATTAAATGATCCACGATGTGATTACAATGATGATCAAAATAACTTCATCATTCATGAAGCAGAAACTCCTACCGGAATTAGAGGTACTGTGGTAAAAATTACGTTTTCTTTACTTACAAACACACAGAAAAAAAAACAGTATTATAATAGAAATTGTTAGGTTAAAATTTAAATTATGAAATAGAATAAAATATGCTAAAATCTTTTCCAAAAAGTTGTGTAGCCTAACTTCACAAAGTAACCGTGGCACACACACAAAACACCCACACACACACACAACACCCCGCACACCCACACACACACACACACACACACACACAAACACCGTTGAAGATTTTGGCCTTACCTGCTGTGTTTAAATTATAACTATATATAATGAACACTTAGCTGATAAATGACGGGCAAATCGTCTACACAGCCGCCCCTGCAGACGAGTCTAGAAGCTGTCGAAACCATCACAACATTGGGCTGTCAAGAGATACAATTTGTAAGTATAAGTTACCCCAGGGGGTTGTTATGTCAGCATATTTCATTCGATGATGGCTGACGAAATACCTACTTTTTTGGGGACTCAAAAAGTCCACACCTTACTGCCGATTATAGGTTAATTACAAACTCCTTGTGACTCAAGAATTGCGCAATCCCCCGATCAAACAAAAAAATTTCGTAACATACCTTGCTCTTTGTAACTAAAGCTATGGTGTTCTAAACACCTTCGACGGGTATCGGGACTTGATAGAAGCTGAAGTGTCCTTGGATGTCCACGTCTTCCATTGTCTAGGAAACGCACACTGGTACACTATGTTCCACAAGATTTGTCTTTATTGTTCACAATGTATCACAAGAGAAGCTGATCACACTTCTCTTATGTTTATCGTGTTTTGTGAGACACTTTGTCCACACTAACGCACAGATCAGTGTTCTTTGTTGGTTATCCTGGCGTAAGTGTCACTCGTAGTAGAGTCAAAGTTAATCTGACAGACGCCACAGTGCCCCATGCCGTCACTGCCCCCAGCACAAAAAAAAGTTGACCTAGTACTTTTTGCCTCCTTGCCACGTCCTCGATGAAGCAAAGCAAAATGTTTAAATCTTGCTGTCTTAAGCATAGACAACAATGTCCACTATCTTTACTATGGTAATAAAGTGGGAGCAGGATTTTCCTTAATTGTCCTGCTAAAGTAACATATATACAGTCTCTTATAAAAATACACTTTTCAACACTGCTGCAAGGAGCAGAGGTCACTTGACTATGTCGCATAGCATCTGTGATCAATTACTCACTCTAGCAGTAAACAAGACGCTCGCCCCTTCTGAGAGGGCTTGGCTCCTCAGGGCTGAAAGGGGCTGAGGGGGCTGAAGGGGGCGATCCCCCCCCCCTCCTGGAGAAAATTTCTCCACACTGGGGGGCGGCGGAGGTTTGCTGCAGGTGAACTATTCATCACTTAACATTAATTAAATTTTCTCACTCGCCACCACTGCTGCTTGTCTTTTCGAACAGCTATAGTCTGTATGGTTTCTGGAGAATCACTAATTTTGTTTTCAACACTGTGTAATTCTAACGGCACTAGTTTATTTATTGTCCGCTTATTCACTACAACCTTTTTTAAAAACATCAACTGTCCTGATGATTCCATTTGCATCAGGATATAGGGTCACAATTTTTCCAAGTGGCCATTGGGACCTCGGACAATCATTGTAAATAATCACTATGTCCCCCGGGTCTTAAGGACTTATGATTTCAGGAACACCAGCTCCATAGAAGTGTTCTCTCAATGAGGTGAGATAGTCTTCTCGTCAAATTTTCTCCCAACGTTCAATCACTTTATTAAGGTGTTTGAATTTACATCTGAGTTGCTCAGGTTCGAATAAGTGGGATCCTCTATGATTTCTTTATCATTCAGGGGAGGAACGGGTTCAAAGCCTTCTGCCATGGAGTAAATGAGATGGACTTAAACCACTTCTAAATTGTCCAGATCATCGGTAACATAAGTTAGAGGTCTTTTGTTGACTCTATTTTCTATTTCAGTCACAACTGTACGGAATTCTTCTAAGTCGACTCTTTGACGATGAAGAGTCTTCTTAAACAACGTTTACAATGCCGATCGTTCTTCATAAAATCCGCCGTGCCATGGAGATTTAGGAGGAATGTATCCAACGACATCTGCGTTGATTCAGCATCTGTTTTACTTCTGGTGATAAAAAGATCTTGCTTATATAAGCAGCACCAGCAACCAAGTTCGTTGCATTATCTGAAATCATCAGTCGGGGACATGCCCTTCGGGCTGCAAACCTTCTAAATAATTTGATAAAATTTCAGCAGACATGTCAGTGGCTACTTCTAGATGTACTGCTCTAGTTGTAGCACAAGTGAACAAACAGATGTACACCTTGAGGGGAACTTTGTCAACTGTTTGGTTAAAATTATTGGTCCAGTGTAATCTAAAACCTGTCCCCTCAAATGGAGTGATAGGGACAAACTCTTTCAGAGGGATATGGAGGTGGACCTGGATACTGACATACTCGCATATCGTAGTGACGACAAGTAATACAGTCCTTTATTTGTTTTTTCACACTTTGTCGACCTTGAGGTATCCTGTGGGACTGTCGTATAAGACAAAGGGGTGTCGCTACCCCACCATGTAACAAGTTACTGTGGGCATTTTGCACAATCAGTTTTGTTAGCCAATGATTCTTGGGGTCAATATTGGATGTATGGTTCTTTAGGTAGTGAAGAATTATGAATTCTTCCTCGACATCTTATAATCTTTTCTGAGTCGAGATAAAGACTAAAGAATTGATCATAAAGGGTTTCTTTGGGGATTTATCTTGTGTTTCCTAGAAATTTATATTCTGTAGAGAAAACGTCTTTCTGTATTAGTTTCACCCAGTATTTAATGGTTCAAGACTTCATAATCAGGTTTTATTCCTTTAATGAATTCAAAAGACAAGAGCTGTAACTTTTTAAGAGTTTACCCAAAGATGATATTTAGATCCATCAATGACTATTTCTGTTTGTCTGCAGTATTTAACACAACTTATTTCTGCTGTTTTCAAGCAGACTGTTTTTTTCTGGCATAATGTCAGCTTTTTGCTGAGGCCAGTTATTTTCATTAGAGAGCCAGTTCGGTCCGTGGAGCCATAATTTATTATCCACAAATTTCTTGAGTGGGACACCACGTGACAAAAATGTCAGCTGGATTCTCTTGGGTAGAGACGTGGAGAAAGAGATAATCTCTCTGCATCTCTTTTATTTCGTTTACTCTGTTCTGACATAGACCAACTTACTCTTATTTCTTAACCACTGGAGAACTGCTTCATTATCACTCCAGATCACGGTTTTCTCAATAGTGAGATGATCAAGTATTTTGTTGAGATAGACAGCTAATTTTGTACCTACTAGAGTGCTGCCCAGTTCCAATTTGTTACTGTTCTGACCTTCAAGGGTGCTACCCGGGCCTTTGAAGTAATTAGTGTATTTTCCTTCAGCATTCCCAAAGTAAGCTACAGCGCCATAACGTCGGGTGACGCATCACAGAACACATGTAATGTGTACTTGTTTCCCTCTTGATCATTTGTCTGGGAATTTAATTTGATGAAGTTGTTTAAATTTCCTTGGATATTTCATCCCATGCTTGACTCATTTCTAGAGGCACGTTCTCATCCCATCCAATTTTGACTTCCATGCATTTTGCATAAGCATTTTACCCTTTATGGTAATTGGTGAGACGAGTCCTAGAGGATCAAAACATTGTGATACCTCTGACAGTAAACATACGTTTAGTGATGTACTGCATGATTTATTTTATCCTTTTGAGACTCAAAGTATCTTCCTGTGTGTTCCAATTAAGTCCCAGCATATTGGTTGCAATCAGGAATTTCATTTTCCAGCGAAATCTTCTTTGATAAGTTCCCAAATTTGCTTTGAATTTGTTTTCCACATCCTTAGAGGCATGTTTGCTTCTTCATCTCCTTGTTAGCTTCTCTTTTATAAGGATTTCAAATCCTCCTCTTTATTCAGAGTACCTTGAAGATTGTCCACATAGAAATTTTTCCCTTTAAGATTTCTTTGAAGGGACTTTCAGATTTCTTCAAAGTGTATTTAGAGTAGCTTCTAATAAGAATGGAGGGGAATGTTGCACCAATAATACTGATTTCAAACGATAAGTTTTCACAGGACTTTGAGGATCATGTGGATTTTCAGGCCACAAGAATCGAGTATAATCTCTATCTATTTCTTGTAGCCTTGGAAATATCAGCCGTGTAGGCATATGGGTTTGTGCGAAATTTCATAAGCACGTCTCCAAGCTTCTCAGTTAGTGAGGGTCCGGTCATCAACAGTCATTAAGACTTGCTACATCTTTATTTGCACGTGCGCTGCAATTATATACAACACGTAGTGGAGTGGTTTCAGAATCTTTTCTGACTCCATGGTGCGGGAGATAATGAGCTTCTGTCTTCAACTTATCTTCGACTATTTCCTCAATGAATTTATTGTCCAACTGTTCTTGTATGATTTTTATCATAGACATCAGTAACTCTGGATTCTTCCTGACTCATGTATTTTTTGCTTTCATCTGTCCGAAAGCCATGCGATAATTGCTAGGCAGATGTGGTGGATTTAATTTCCATGGTAACCTAACCCAATACTGTCCATCTTTATAATTGACAGTGTCCAAATATTGGCTATAAGTCTGAGACTCTTGTGGGCTTGGTTTATTTACATCAATACCTATCGCATCTAAATTCCACAACTTATCAACTGGTTCATTTATTTCTTCCAGTAAAGAAATTTTTGCTGTGGGACATGATCAGCGGTTATTCTCGTAACTAGTACATTTCCACTGAATCAATATCAGCTTCTTTCCCACTTTGAGAGGGAATGGGACCACATATCATGTGGCCTCCTGCTGTTTTTCCCGCAAGTGAACATCATGTTTACTTACTATATTTTGCACAAAACAGTGATAATAATCACTTCCAATGATTAAATCAATTGGACTAATTGTGTCTGTCTGTATGTCAGGGCAGCTAACTTGACCTTAGCTGCTTTCAGTGCTGCAACGTTTCTTTTTAAACCCTGGATGTGCACAGACTTAGGCAAATCATCTACTACCACAGCTTCTACTGTCTTTTTCCTGTTTCCTAGACCAACAGTGATTCTGGCTAGGTCATTTGTCTGTTTACCAGAATTGTGGAAAAAACCAGCTATATCTAACTGTATTTTGGCCATAGGGTTGTTTATTCAGTTTCTGCAACACTGTTTTTTCTTATGAAAAGGGCTTTTGTGAGCCTTGATCAAATAGGTGTTAGCACATTGGTTTTGTAATTTATTAGATAACTCAACTCGAGCTATAGGGAGAGCAGTTGCTTTAAACTTATCTCTCACATTTAATGCTGTTGCTTGTTGACTTCCTGATTCTGTGGAAGTCTGCTGCGTTCACCCAAAGTATTTGGGCATAATGCTGTATGATGCATACCCTTGCATTTAAAACACTTCTTCAGTGAGCATTTTTCCCCCCTTGTGTTCCCTAAACACTTGATGCACCTTTCCACTGATGAACACGTTGTTTTTGTGCCTCCATTGATGTGTATTGAATACAATACTGTGCCCAATGTGTTCCATCACAAAGTACCCCATTTTGGAGTACGTTTATGTATGACAGTCTGTTTACTGTCTATTGTATTCACAGCTTTATATAATGCCTATATGGGATTTCCCATTATGTGGTTTAGTGGGGGTAGGTATACTCTTTTATACTGAGTTGAAGGTTTATTATCCACTGGATTTGTGGATTTTTCATCTTGTCTCGTTGCTTGCATGCATAAACTATTGTTTGTAAAACCCTTGCTAATTTCCTCACAAGTGAAATAGCGTTTATTGAACATAATATTTAATCGTTCAATAGTTTGTGGTGACAACTTATCTTGTACAATACCACTGATAAACCAATCACATTTTCTTAGGTCATTTTAGCATCTAGAATCTGAGACTATTTTTCTAATGGTAATTCTAAATGCCTGTAAGTCTGAATAACAAGTTTGGGTGGCTTCAAGCTTGATATTAAGACTGCATGTCTAACTCTACCTTGTCATCATCAAAGTAATTGTCTCTAAGACAACGTAAGGCTATTTTATAATTGCCTTTGACCACCGGAAATGATTTAATCAGTTCATAGGGTTCTCCCTTCACAAGACATTTAAGATAATTGAACTTAGCAAATCTCATCTATGTCAGTTCGTGAATTTATTATGGATTGAAAACCACTAATGAATTCTTTATAATTATGACCTTGGAAAATAGGGAATGACAAATGTAGGGAAGCTTGGTAATGGGAAAACTTGGGTTGTTACAGGTGTAACAGGTGTTTGACCACTAGTAAAGGTCTCTGTGACAGAGTTTACAGCAGATAGCCTGTACTCCTGTCCACCTTAATTGTTGATCACTAAAAGAAACCAAAACATTTAATTTCATCCTCAGATGGATCTGATTCAAGAAATTTATTTTCATAAAGTGTATAGCTGATTTTAATTTTTTTCCAGACGTTGGTAAATAATTCAAACTTGAAACCCCAAGATCATCAAAATCTATGTTTGTATCTTGAGTTAATCCTATACAGACTGAAATTAGATTTTCTAATTGTGTAATCTTTTGTCTGTAAAGACTGAAACTGAGTTTTTCAAAAAAGCCATTTTAATGGTATACTGAAAATTCAAGCACCACACTTAGAGTGTTTAAAAAACACTGTACTGCTATAACCAGCTGAGATTTTATGCTTAAGTCAGCAATAATCGAGTCAGACACTACTGACCCACTAAGCTTAACCTCAGGGTCAATGACCATGAAGGGTACACCGTACATGTGGCTGGTGTTTATGGCTTGAGTTTGCTGTGTCAGCCTGACCACGATGATTAATCGTAAATAACGATATTATACACTTCATTCACTATACACTATAAATGTCACTGTATAACTGTAATCACACGTGAATATTACTTACACATATATAAATTTCACTGTTAATATATATTTGAAAGCTTACACTTTATATATAAGTTCCTTTAATATAACAGGTATATCTATAAGAAAAAACTTTAACACAATCTTGTCTCTTAATTTCTGTCTATAAACATTATAAACACTTGTGTATATATACTATAAACACTATGTGTATATATACACTCAGACAAACTGAACATCACTTGGGTTACTGTTGTCTTAATCAGCAATTTCGAGATTGGAGCAGTTGATGGAGGGTGCAGGATACCCCTCCCCCGTCTCTTGTTGGGGGAGCCACCCCGCCCCCCCGTTTTCAAATTTGGGGGAACGCTGGTGAGCGCCGTTTTCTTTGGGTACCCTTTTCCTCTGTGATTGAGTCTGGAGGGACTCATTTATACTGATTTATATTGTAAAACACTAGTTTTACAGCTTTTTCTGAAGGACCTTAGCTCATAGGTTATTTGTACACTGTAGTACAACATATTTGGACCACAGTGTGGTCTTTATCCGGTTCGAAGGACCCCAAATTTTGTTGAAGATTTGGCCTTACCTGCTGTGTTTAAATTATAACTATTTTATTATGAACACTTAGCTGATAAATGACAGCAAATCGTCTACACAGCTGCCCCTGCAGACGAGGTCTAGAAGCTGTCGAAACCATCACAACATTGGGCTGTCAAGAGATACAATTTTGAAGTATAAATTACCCCTGGGGGTTGTTTTTGTCAGCATATTTTTATTCGATGGATGGCTGACGAAATACCTACTTGTTTGGACTCAAAAGTCCCCACCTTACTGCCGATTTTAGGTTGATTACAAACTCCTGTTTACCAAGAATTGCGCAATCCCCCGATCTACAAGAAATTCGTAAACATACCTTTCTCTTTTGTAACGTGAGCTATGGTGTTTTTCAACACCTTCGACAGGTATCGGTGGGCTTGATAAAGCTGAAGTGTCCTTGGATGTCCACGTCTTCCATTGTCTAGGAAACGTACACTGGTACACTATGTTCCACAAGATTGTCTTTATTGCCCCACAAGTATCACAAGAGAAGCTGATCACTCTTCCCCTTATGTTTCATCGTGTTTTGTGAGACACTTTGTCCACACTAACGCACAGATCAGTGTTCTTTGTTGGTTATCCGGCGTCAGTGTCACTTGTAGTAGAGTCAAAGTTAATCTGACAGACGCCACAGCGCCCAATGCCGTCACTGCCCCCAGCACAAAAAAAAAGCTGACCTAGTACTTTTTGCCTCCTTGCCACGTCCTCGATGAAGCAAAGCAAAATGTTTAAATCTTGCTGTCTTAAGCATAGACAACAATGTCCACTATCTTTACTATGGTAATAAAGTGGAAACAGGATTTTCCTTAATTGTCTGCTAAAGTAAGATATATACTGTCTCTTATAAAAATACACTTTTCAACACCGCTGCAAGGAGCAGCAGAGGTCACTTGACTACGTTGCATAGCATCTGTGATCAATTACTCGCTCTAGCAGTAAACAAGACTCGCCCCTTTTGAGAGGGCTTTGGGCCCCCCAGGGCTGAAAAGGGGCCCGAGGGGGGGTGAAGGGGGCTGATACCCCCCTCCTGGAGAAAATTTCTCACAAACACACACACACCCCAAACACAAAACACACGCACAACACACAAAACACACACACACACATGCAAAACACACACACACACACACAAAAAACACACCATGCACACACACACACACACACACACACACACAAACACACACACATGCACACACACACACACACACACACACACCACACACACACACACACAAACACACACACAACACACACACACACAAACACACACACACGCACACACACACGCACACACACACACACACACACACATGCACACACACACACAACCACACACACACCACACATATCCAGACTCACACATACACTCCCCCCTCACCACTGACATCTCACTACTTCCCCTGATCCCTCCCCTCCCTCGTTCACACTCCCCTCCCCCGTTCACCCTCCCCCTCAAAACCCCTCCCCACCCCTCCCCACTACTCTCCCACATAGCCACGTTCCTCCTCTACCTCCCCCCCACACTCTGACATAAACAATACTAACCTAAATACAGAATTACATAGGTTTCCCACTCTGAGGCAATCAGATAAAACAAAATGGGTTGCCAGAGAGCAACAAGAAAAACCAAGGGACAAGGAGGAAACTGCAAAGGAAGATTGGGCAGCAGAGCTCACGAAAAGGGAAAATGAATGGGAAAAGAAACTAGAAGAACTTAGCATGAGAATGGAAGAGAGGATAGATATGGAAAGCAGGAATTGGGAGGTGCATATCAAAGCAGCAGAGGCCAGGATACAGAGTTTAGAAGGGAACTGAAAAATCTGAAACAGCCTAAAGAACTAAAGAACATTTTGGGATTGACAACAGAGACTGCTACCTTAGTCACAAATAAGGAGACTGTAGGGAAAGAAGGAAAACTGCATATAGAAGCTCAATCAGTGGAGTCTGTAGTAAATGAAAGAGCTAAGCTATATGTAAAGGGCCCCCTAACAGACCACAGAGCCCGGGGAAAGCCGAGAAGGGAAAAATGACAGGCCACTGAGCCCAAGTACATTAGCTAGTGAAAATGAAGAAAGGAAAGCTGAAATGGAGGAAATCAAATTGAATGAGGGATACACAGGAAAATGCAGTGGGAGAATGAAAGGGTGAGGTCAGTCTTTGTGCATGTGCTCCAGGAAGTTGAAGGGGAAACATATGAAGCAAGAAAACAAGGGGAAAAAAAGCAATTGAAAGAATCATGAAAGCAATAGGAGAAGACATGACCCAGCTGGAAAATTTTCTGAGAATAGGGGGTTTGTAAAAAAAAGAACTCGGGCCAGTGAAAGTGACCTTAAAGGCAGAATCGACTCGGAACAGGATCCTCCAGGAGAAAGCATGATTAAGGGACATGCCGCCAATCCGTTTTATAGGGCAGTGGAAAGGTGCATACAGGAGGGGGTAAGGGAGGACATACGAAGTGGGAGTCCCGGTATCATAGGTTACGTTGATGACACAACTGTCCTAGTGAGTGGGAGGGAGGGATTGGAGGGTCTGGAGAGAGTTATAGATGTTTTTTGGGATGGCAACAGGAAAGGGAGTGAATGTGCATAAATCAAAGCTCATGAGATTGGGTGAAATGGGATGGGGGGAGGGCGGGGGTGGGGGGTGAGGTGGAGTGCGTGGACCGGGTGAAAATTTGTGGAGTTGTGTATATGGGAATGCTCAGATGGCGAGGGAGAAAAATTCAAAGGGTGTGGTAGATAGGGGATTTTGGGGAAAATTGTCAGGATTGAGGGCCCACACATCTTACGCAACACAGAGGGTCATTGTGGTCAATGTGCTTTTGTACAGCAAAATAAAGGCATGTGGCAGCTTTTTACCCTTTGGTGTATGGGGATGTCCGGGGATTGTTGAGCAGAGTTTTTCAGTTTTATCTGGGGTTCGGGGATGCGATTGGTTGAAAAGGGAGGTGGTAACACTTCCGGTGGCCTTGGGGGGGCTGGGGTTAATTCATTTGGAAAGAAGGTTAAAGTTTTGTATATGTGAAACATGGTTGCTAAGGGCTCGGGGGAGGGGAGTGGAGGGTTGGGGATGCTGCAGGGAGATCTTCGGAGATGGTGGAAGGACAAGATTTTAGAGATGGTGAGGAGTGTTGCGTCTATTGTTGATGGTCAGAGAGCCGAGAAACATGCGGGTAGGGTCCATGGAGAGGAAGATATGGCCTAGGTGGTAGTGGCAACAGAAGGGGTGTACCGATGTACGCATGGGAAGACATTTGGGTCGATTAAAAGGGTTACGCATCCGGCCATGCTGAGGGAGGTATTGTATAAGTTTCTTCACGGGAAAATTGCCGTCTGGGTTGTTTTACGAAATAGGCGAATAAGGAGGTGGGGAGTGTCCCGGTTTGTGGGGTAGATGAATCAGCTTTTTCAAGTAGTTTATTTTTTTGAAAGCCTAGGGATTGTGCGGAAATGGTTAGGGAAAGTAATCCGGTATGTGGGAGGGAAAGGGTTTCGGTTTTGAGAGCGCTCAGTTTAGATGTAGGTGGGGTTGGGGTAAAGGTTCAAAGGGCAGTGGCTTACTTAGTGGTTGATTTTGTGTATATATCATGGGCAATGAGAGACAAAGGGCGGAGGAACGTAGGATGGCCATAGCACAACCTTTTATAGAACAAAGTGCGAACAAAAAAGGAA